>PVHY01009127.1:15192-58059 GCA_004024945.1 Uropsilus gracilis | reverse complement strand
CAGAATTGAATATCCGGAAATAAAACCACACATATACAGTCAATTAATCTTTGACAAAGGGGCAAAAAACATACCCTGGAACAAGGATAGCCTCTTCAGTAAATGGTGCTGGGAAAACTGGATCAAAACTTGTAAAAAACTGGACCAGGATAACACCCTCACACCCTGTACAAAACTTAACTCAAAATGGATAAAGGAATTGGAAGTGAGACCCGCAACCATAAAATACATAGAAGAAAACCTGGGCAAAACCCTTCATGAATTTCACCTCAGAAATCCATTTGGAGTTACTTTGGTTTTCTTATGCTTTCCCTTAAAACATATTATTTCTCTTTAAAACATCTGCTTTTTTTTTCTAACTGTATGACAGGTTGTTTTATTCCTTCCAGGACACTGACTTCAAAGTGCATCCTAAGACAAAGTGTAATGAATGAATTACTGACATTGTGGCTCACTGATAAGAAAGACTTTGGCAAAGAGGGTCATTTTCTGATAATTCTTCAAATTACCTTAAATGTGATGCATCCACATTCCTGATCCATCTGTAGTAAAATGACTTAACTAACTTTTCCAGCACCTTCCCTGCTAATTCCTACTTCCAATTTCCTTTTTCTGTTTCTAAGGCTGCTTATCCATTTTTATTATCTTTAAATTTCAAAGTTAACATCTGAGAGAGAAGAAATAGAATACAGTCACGTCTTAGGAAAATAGATGATTTGCTTCTTTCTAACAAGAAGAAAGCTAGCCTTTTAGAAGCTCTATCACGTGATTATTTTTGGTTACTTAAAAATAAAACATCTGCTTTTAATATGTTCCATTTTAACTACATATAGCTAGCTTATCCCATCAGTGTTAGATGGAGAAAATTTGTGAATCCACTCCAGTAGAAAGAAAGGGGATTTCCTAAAAGACACCTGAAGACACCGAATCAAAATCAAGAGCTAGAGTATTTCTTTACTGAGGCAAAAATGCCTGAATCCTTAGCAATGGAATCCAGGACTCCACTGGGAATGGCTTGCATGACTTCTTTGAAAGATGAGAGTTTGAGGTGAAATAGATGCATCTTCTAATTGGAAACTTGTCTCTTACCTTTCTTATTTGCCCTCTGTGTCCTTATTATATTCATCTTAAAATACTCCCTTATGGATCATGGTATAACTCTATATTGCAACTGCCAATGGCCCCTTTTCTCAATCTATTGAACTCAAAATATCTAACCTTGTTGTCAAAGTACTTTGATAATCTGGTTGTACTTAAGTCCTGTTGATCTCTAACATATATTCATGTCAGTCAAGTTGGTCTGTTTATTATACTCCAAAATACCTTTGCTTTTCAGTGACTTGTGTGAATATGTAAAAATATGTAAATAAGTAAAACTTTTCATTTTTTACTCATCTTTTCAATTTTACCTACTTTTTGAGTGATAGGACAAGTTCCAAATCCTTCACGGAGAGATTTCACCAACCTATTGTTCTAATTGATCTCTCCTTATTCTAACAGCCTAAAATACTCAGCCCCGTCCCCAAACATGGCAGTTAACTAAATATAGCTGTGTCACTATTTTAGTTACTTAAAGTATGTCAACCCTGTTGCTGGAACTAGAGTGTAAAGTATTTGAAGAAATTGAGTGTTTTTTTTTCTTTCCTGCTGTTATGTGCAGACTGAAGGGTACCCCAGGACCCTCAAACTTGCATGCTCTTAAGAGGTTCTGCCATCTGCATAAAGACAAACATCCTTTTAATGTGAAAGAGCTTTAATAAAATGATTGTGCATGGAGAGGAGAGAAAGGGCATGGTTTCTGTGTGAAACACCCCAAATTACCCATCCTTGTGGGCAAATACCCAGTCAACCAGGATTAGCCCAAAGAAGAACTGTTAGACCTGAAGACTTGCCACAATTCTAAGGTACCTTCTGGTGAAGAACCATATGAAATGGGTAAAAAAGGTCAGACAAGTCTGGGAGATGAAAGGAATGAAAGTAAAGTACAAATCAAGTTAAAGGCTACCATTGTCAGCTTCCCATGGGTCTCTCACCCACATGTTTATCTCTTTAAAGTGTCTCCTGCCATATCCCCAAGTCCCTGGTGCAAGACGCAAGAACACTCTCCTTCACATGTCTGCTTCATGCATATATCCCCTTGTGCCTTCTCTGGCCTCCCCTCCTGTGTCTCTCCACGTGTTCTACACCTTCAACTCTGCCCCTCATTAGGTGGAGCAAGGAACATGGAGATTTTTATGGAGATTTCTCTCCCTAACACTACCCCCCCATTTTAAGCTTGGTGTTAGCCACATGGTCAAGGAATAACCAACATTTGCTTATTTGCTGACTGCTAACTGATCACTGGTGTTGTCTAGCATCCTGGGCCTATCACAGAATTGTGAGTTCCATCACTAGAAGCTGTGAAATTTCTGCCAGAAATTACATCTGCATAAAAATAAGTCTCTGATATGACTTGCAATAACTGCCACTAGAGGATTCACCTAGAGGAAAGGGGCCTCGGGCAGGTTACTAGGTACTCGAGGAGGCTCTATGGCCAAGTTTTCCACTGTCATAACAGAGCTAAACCATGCACTAATGCGATGATATGAGTCCTTAAATGATTCACTATAAGTCTCTATCTATTTAGTTTTCTGACATGGCTTTGGCAGTCTAAGTTCCAATAGGTTATGCCCTGGAATTAATAGGGATTACAAATATGTGGAAAAATTGGGCATGTCCTCAAAGTCAAGAATTTAACATTTTAAAGAAACACTTTATTTTCTGTAAAAACTCTATTTTCAAAGCTCAATATTCTGTTTTATTATGCATGAGTAAAATAAGTCCAAGATTTCATTGAAAAAAATCCTTTTAAGAGGTAAGGAATTTAATTTCAAGATCTAGAACTCTGAATCTTCCTTTTTAGACAGTCTGTTTCCTTGTACTACTTTCCTCATTTAAATTATTTTACCACAGTGCAATCTTAATTCACACATCCTGCCTTAGTCTCCAAGATTCTCGACATCTATCTCTTTCTATCTCTGTCTGTCACGGGCTCCAAATCTCTTTGTCTCTGTCCCTCTCTCTTACAAACTCAAGGTCACATACACATACCTACTTCACCAACCTCCCTAGCAAGATTGCAAATGTATTTCTTTAAATCTTGTATTTTCTTGTTCCTCTCCTCTTTCATTCATTTTATATTGACACAAAATAGAAACCCAATAAAGAGTAACAGCCATTGTCATATAACTATCAGAAGATAAAGGTGTCATGTATTACCTTACTGATACCCTGAGAATACTCTTGTGAAAAGGTCTTGCACTCATACCATGCACTCCTCTGGGGCTCTTACTAATGAGGCTCTCTGAGGCTTTCAACTGTATCACAGATTCATTCAATGCACCCCCTTATGTGTTCAATTGACACTGCTATTATCCTTATTCATCTGAGGTCTTCTAAGTGCACCCAAGGCTTATTTGTGTGCACCTTGTTTTACTCGCTCCATGTTATGTTCCTGACCACTTGATTCCTCCAGTTAAGTTAGAATAGTATCTTTGCTTCTCTTTTTCTCACCACAGGACCACTGTAAAGGTCCTGTGCAGCATGGGGGGTTCAGTAAATATTGCTTTATTGAAAACCAAACACATGCCTGAAAGTATCCTTTTAAAGCTAACTCTAAAATACCTATAAAATGCCCACGGGAGACCAACAGAGAAACAAGTAAGATTGAGCAACAGAGCTTATTAAAAATGATGTGGACCTGCAATACAATTACTTCCAGACTAGATTTATCCTTAGGCTTTGGATACGTGCTAATTCTCTCAGCTGCTTTAATCGTGTAGATATTAAACAACGTGGGGGCATCAAATAGTCCTTTAGAGTTATGAGAAGTACACACTATGAATAGAAACGAGGGAGGATGAAAGCCAAGCATGTGGTGACTGACAGTTCCAGCAGCAGGTGTCTTGACTGAGGATGGACCCCAAGATCTCCTGGAAAATGCAACAATGGAGAAACCCAAAGTTGCCACTGAAGAAGGCTTCAAAACTCAGTCCAAATCAGTGAGGGCTGGAGATGTTCAAAGAAGCTTTTCAAAGGAATTGTAAAGAGAACCCATCTGAAGACATATTTGCCTTTTCAAAAAGCAACTCAAAACACACATGCAAAAAAAAAAAATCAACAAGAATAACATTTCAAGAGGATCTGAAATCCAACAAGGGAGGGTTGACAGCCAAACCTTTTTTAAAAGTAATGGTGGCCAGGAAAGAAGATGACGGGCTGTAAGAATTCACCACCTGGAAAAGGGAGTCACCTGGGGAGTGACAGCTGCCATAGGAAAAGTAGAACAAACACACCTGCTGTCAGGCACACCTGTTCTTTTCAGGGAGAGGAACCATGAGGCTGAAACAGCAGAAAACTCCCAAGAGCAGGATTGGATGCTTCTCCCAACCGTTAAATATTATCCCTGACTCCTCTGAGTTAGTTCTTTGACAGGGATGGCTGCAGAGTAGCAACATATGACTCTACCGGAGTCTCTCCAATTTACTAGTCTCTCAAGCTTTTTTTCTGAGAAGAAGGAAATTACTTAAAGACCTGAGTAGAGGAGGGAAACAAGCATTGTCTATGTCCTATGGTGGAGAAAGAAGATAAATTTTGTACTCTATTAAAAGGCTACTTAAAGGTCTCGGGTCTCAGGTGGCATGAGGCATACTTGAACTGGCAGAGTAGACAGAAATGGAGGACACAGAAGATGCCACCACCACACACTGGCCAAAAAGCCCTTCATTACCACAGAAAGTGTTCAAGTGTGGCTGCTCAGTGGTGAGCATGCCATCATTCCTGGTTCCAGAAAGTTACTACCTAGTCGTTGATGCTTGCAAAAGTCGAATCCTGAGCTTCCACAGTAACCCAGAGAATATTTCAGCCCCATGAAAATAAATCAGACCAAAAGGGCAAGATATCTCTGTAACAGATTAGCTATACTAGCTTTGTAAATGGTCACAATGCCCGACAGGAAAGCCTGCTGCCAGCAGATAAGCCAAACTAGAGTTTGATATCAGTGGCAATATTTTGTCCTGCCTTGTAAAAAAAATGATATAGTAAAGGATGGAACTAATTGAAGCAGTGGCAATAGTGTGATAGAAGGAATTTTAAATGTTGTTTGTGTATAGTTCAGAAATAAACTTTAAAAAAAAAGCCAGTATATCTGAGCACCTACTAGGTCCTCTCTGTTAGCTGCGGTAAGGGATTGAGGAGACCACTATATGAATAGAATTACAGTATTCACAGTTTCTGTCCTTAGGAAATTGACCATTTCATTGGGAGACAAGCTTTACAATCGATGCTTAAACCTATAAATAGTCAACTGCAAGACTGTGAATGTCAGATAATAAAAAGTGTAGGAGTACAGAGAAAGCAGTGAGCAAAGAAGACCATCACAGACAGGAAACTTGCATTAGGACTTGAAGGATGGATGATTCTTAAATGCAAAAAAGAACCCCACGAAGAATGTTGGTAAGTTAAAGCTAAGGGAAAGAAGAGATTCCAAATATGACCCTTCATGTGAGACACAGTTGTTATTATGTTTATTCTTGATTATCCAAATCAGGGTAGGTATTCTTATTAATATGGAAATTAAGGTCCCCAGTACCACAAAATAAAGCACCACAATTCATGAGGGGTTTTCTAAACTTGCATACAATTTAAACAGATAAGTTAAAATTTTGCATTTAATTTAATTTCAGGCATTTCTACATACTTAGGTTTAAGATGACAATCAGTTCTAAAGTAAAAAAGTTCCAAGAGGAACTTCTGAATGGGTTCCATGCTAAAATGACCCTGGTTGGGAAACTCATGTTCAAATCAATGAGAAGTTATATTTAAAATTAATCCCAGGAGTAGTCTTAGAACCAAGTCCTCCAACACCAGAGTTCCAGTTCTTGGATATTCTCGTGGTAGTTTCAGAGAAAATCAACCTGGTTTTTAGAGAGTGCTAGTTCCAGATATTTGTCCTGAATTCAGAAGTATTAACCAGTTTGTATTTCACTTCTTTTTTCAGCTACCTAAACTCTCAGGAAGGTGTAACTGCATTGAAAAGGCCAAAAGCCTTGCAGTCAGAGAGAAATTCACCAATTTGGGAAGGTTCACTTTGAACAGCCCAAAATAGTGAGCATTTAATTCACCAGTGAAATAAAACATATCTATGATTTCAGAGAATAAATAACTGGAAAGACTCATCAAGGGTGATTAGAACAGTCTTGAGTTGACTTTACAATTTATAGACATTATTTAATTTAGTATTTCAAATGGTACTTTAAAGGGGGGATTAGATATCCACCGTTGACTTTAAAAAGATGTTTGAAATCCTCATTAACGTTTCACAATTCTAGAATTTGTTAAAATTCCAACAGGCTTTGTTAGAAATTTACTATTACTGAGAAATGTGTGTAAAACACATTAATTGCAAAATTAAAATTTGGAGAGGAAAAGCTAAAACTATTTAAAATTAGCTCTTAAAAGGCATTTTAGAGGCAGGCATTTCCATTTTCATAATTGGTAATCATTCTTATCTGTTCATTAAAGGAGATGCCAAAGAATCTCTATTTGGCCGTACTTTATCCAGTTTCAGTTACTCTGCATTTAAAATCATTGGCACATTTTACTCTATAATTTTTATAAAGCTACATGGTATTATGCATAATATTTTGTACAATGTATTTTTCACAGGAACATCTTATCTTCACATTGTATCTCAACTACTTTAATTATTTTAAGTAAGAAGAATTTTTGTCCTTGTTCCTAAGTGCTACTTCTCAGTTAAGAATATTTGTATCTTTACATATATATGCAGGCATCTCTCTTTGAATGTGAGTGCATATGCTCTTACATATGTAGATCAAAGTGTAGTGTGTGTGTTTGTATATATGTGTGCATGTATATGTTTACATGAAATATGAAAACTTTTGACATAGACTATTGTATATCTTCAATATTTTTTATACTAAACAATGTAGGTTAGGTCACACTTAATGACGCTTTGGTCAAACACGGTGCACATATACAACAATGGTTTCAGTGGGTTATGTCATATAGCTCAGATGTGTAATAGGCTGTATCACCTAGGTGTGTGTAATTACATGCCACGATATTCACACAATGACAAAATCACCTAACGATGTATGTCTCAGAAAATATCTTTAAGTGGGGCACAATTTTATAATATCTTAGAGTTATATCTGTCTACATCCCATAAATGGTGGCTTAGTATTATATTCCATTCACTGGAGTAATTGATTATTTAACCATCTCTACAGATAGAGATTTAAAGTGATACCATTTTGCTTTTGTCAGATATTACCACAATTGTCCTTTAAAGAGATTGCATGGACATGCATTACACGAGTACCCAATTTTCTGTATTCTGGAGTAATTGAGGTTCTTATTCATACATTCAATCATTCAGAGGAGCTTCATCTTAACTAAATTAGTGAGCTTCCAATTAGTGAGGACCTACTATATGACCCTTTTGTTTGATTATTGAAGACATTGTTGCTACTATTGTGACAGTTTTCTCTCTTTGCTCGTTTTCAGATGATTTATATGGTAGTAGGCACTGCAGGGAGAGAAGGAAGGAAAAATGAAATTGTCCTATGCTGTTGTGTTCTTTTTGCTTTTTGTCTATGTGGCTTGTAAGTGGCTGCTTTTCTAGTGGGTACAATACTAGAAAGGTAGCAGAAAAAATAGGAAATGCTTGGTGCATCTGCACAGAGAGTTAGTCTGGCAAAGGATAGGAGTAGTAGAAGCAAAAGGCTATGAGATAACCAAAATAAAAGTTTGAGTAGCCAGCTTTTTCATATTTCCCCTAAAACAGTATTATGTTCAATGGTAGAACACTGACATGGTAGAACAGTGTAGGAGGTAAAACAAATGTAACCACAAACATTCTTATGGAAGACTCTATATTAAAAGCCACTCAGTAATATTAAATAGGCTGCTAAGTTGTAGATACACTTACTGGGGGTTTGCCTCACATTATTCCATTGGGAATTAAGAGGGAGATAACTGAGGACAATCAGGGCATAAGAATCTCTCTGGGAATAAAATATTCTCTCATAATAAGTGGGCAGCTCAGAAGATTGAATTAATGCTTTGGAGCACCTTTAATGCTTTGGAGCAATCACAGAATGCATAAGAGTATTTGAAAACGAAGAGTAACAATGGCATTGATTATTTTGACATGTTACTTCTTGCTGAGTCTAATCCCTCATCTGCAAAATCAAGTGACTACACCAGATGATTCCTAACAGGTATTTTACTTCTATGATCTTAATATGGTCATATGCAATAATGATAGTTTATAGTCATAAAAATATTCTGGGGTCAGAAAAATAATGAAATGTTCCCTTGAAGATTCATCACAAATCCATTAAGGACACATTTTTCCCCCCAAGAAATTGTTGAATGCCTTTTGCTCCTCTGTGCCTAGCTAGGTTTTACTTTCGAACTTAATTCAGAGTCCTATCTTCCAAGAATCCTTTTCTGACCCTTCCAACCATCTGTTTGAGATAGATGTTCCTCCTACGTTTTTTATCTCAGTGGATTTTAAATTATCTGTGACTTTCAGTCTCTCCATTAAATTATAATAAGCTCCCTATCAGCAGTGACCATGATTCTGTGTTCTTAGAGCTTAGCACAATACCTGCAACATAACAGAGATTCAACAAATATTTGCTGAATTAAAGCACGATAGTCAAACTGCTCTTGAAGAGTATTCAGAAAGTTCTGAACTTGTTACATTATTGGCTAGTAAGTGAAACTACCTAATATATTCTTAAATATCCAATGAGTATCATAAAATGAATGCTTAAAATGAAACTGCTTATTTCTAGCCTGAAGGACATTCATTTCTGTCTTCCCATTAGTTGCTTCAGCCAGAAACAGACTCATTTTTTATTATTCTCCCTCCCTCTCCACTCAAATATCACCCAGAACTGAAAGTTCCATAGATTCTAGCCACAAAATATATCTCAATTTAGTTCATTTCCCTCTAGCTTCATATTTTGCATGATGGCTCTCTTTATAATTGACTTGCCCTGGTCTTTATTTGGTATTCCCCATTCATTGTCCAAAGAGTCTAAGTAAACTTTTAAATAGGTTTACCCAGATTAAGATCTCCTATGATGTCTACCCCTGAGTTCCATTAATATTTTTTTACTACCTTAAAAGAATATTTTTTTTACTACCCCCTCTTCTCAATGTTGCACCAGTCATTTTAGTCACCTTAAAGTTACTAAAACATACTACACTCTTATGTCTTAAATACTTAGCACATGCTATTTTCCTGTTTAGAATGTTCTATCCCTTGCTCTTCTTATTCTTATCTCAGTTTGAAATTTACTTCTGAAAGTGTGATCCTATGTATCTAAATTATATACAATGCCATAAAACAATGTAACCTTGAGAAGAAAAATAAAGCTCACTTCTTTAGACAGGCCTTTGCTAAACACATTATGTAGACACCTAGCCTTGTCTTGTTATCTTTAAGAATATACTCCGTTTAGTTACCTTCATAGCATTGTTTACTGTCTCTCCAAATAGACCATAAACTCAGTAAA
This sequence comes from Uropsilus gracilis, assembly GCA_004024945.1. Classification (NCBI taxonomy): domain Eukaryota; kingdom Metazoa; phylum Chordata; class Mammalia; order Eulipotyphla; family Talpidae; genus Uropsilus; species Uropsilus gracilis. The sequence continues at coordinate 48,466 of PVHY01009127.1, read as the reverse complement.
GACTGGGTCTATATTTTGTTTCATTTACCACAATACTCAGCAAATACTGCATTGTCTCGCATATAATAGGTATTCAATCTACATAGGTATTTCTTGAATGCAATACTAAGCAAATGTCTTTGGTGTAAAATCAAAACCCAACTGACCATGGAGGGGGAGGGAGCATGATCTTAATAAATAGATCTTGGTGGATAATCACAACACTTAAAATGTCATATAGCTATTTAGCATTTACTACTGCACTTCACCCATAAATATTGGCACGAACCACTGAAAACAATCATCTGTTTATTCACTTATTCATTCAACAGATGATACCATAATATGAATCAATAATGACTATGATAATCTACACACAGCAATACTGTTATCACAAATGGATGGATCCAATTAAAATAAAATGGAACCATCAGCTTCTTTTTAATTATTTTGTAGTTTATATGTAAGTGCCCTTATACTTTTTCATAGGTATATCCTTATTCTTCCTGCCTAGACTCTCTATAGGGTGAATAGCACCTACTGATATTTTATTTTTGTTGTTCCAAGAGTGACTATCACAATGACTAGCAAAATAATAATCTTCATGTCAGTGTTTCTACTTGTACCAACAGGCACAGATCATGAGTTTTCTCCATTAGTAAACTCACACTGAAACTCAAATAGAGAAGTTATCTGAGAAAGTACAAAGAAAGTATAAATAGGAAGAAAAATCCTAATGAGAACTGGAAAATCAGTCAGCAATTATGGGGACAATCACATTAGGAGAACTAACATGGAACATCAAATACATATTCAAATTTAATTTGGGGGTATTACTAGGCTCAGCACCATACAAACTAAGCTTGTTTATCCCTTCTAGTAGCTTACCATCCAAGGTGCTGATTATATTATAGAACCCATAAATAATGTAAAGGACTATTATTCATGCTGCCTCGTATAGCAACTCGATGGGCTATGTCATTGCAGTATATTATTTGTTATTGAACTTCCTCATTTTCATTTGCTGAGCTGATTTTTATCAATACTATTACAGCTTCTTTTTATTTATAGCTTCTATTAATCTTGACTATGTATTGTTTGCATTAAAGAGTGGTCTGAAGTATTTCTATTAAAATGATTAACATTTTTTCATTGAAATTTAGCCAAAATACTAAAAGAATACATTGTGATAGAATTCCATACATACTGGTACAAAAAATCAAAAATCATAATTCAATTTCCAGTTTAGACCAGAACAACGCACTTTCTATAATATTATAAAGTACAAATGCAATATAAAGCCATAAATGCATTGACATGGGTGCCATCCTCTCAATAACAGAGAGCAATGAGGTGATATTTAGCCAGGGAGAAAAAGCAAGCTATGGAAATTGTCCTCCTCAAGGCAATAATATCCTTAAAATTTAACTGAGGTTCAAATTATAAGGATGAATTCTGGTAATCCATATCTTCAATAAGAAAAAGGGAATTTAGCATTGCCCTCACTGTTTTCTCTGTCTATGAGATGTCAACAATCTAGTTACTTAAACTATTCAACTTTCAACTGGGTGTTTCAGTATCATATAAACATCGCCTAAAAATTATCTTTACAATGAACAAACCTGTGGTATGTGTAGATGACTACTGCAATTTTAGGTTTCACAATAGCCACAGTAAATGATTTGCCTCTAGCAACTCCATCTACTTACATGTCAGGAGAGGAACATGGTTTAATAAATTTGAATTGGTTCTGAAATGGGAATTGCATAAGGATGACAATAGTGAAAAATAGGTAAAATGGAAGAACTATTTTTGAAATCTCTTTTCCTCAGGCAGAAGACTACTGAGAGTTTGGAGAATTACTGTAAAGGGTAGAGACTATATTTGTGGATTTCTTAGTGAACATAACCTCTCCACAGATTCCTGGCTAAATTGCAAAACTGCAGCATTCTGGTAAGTAATTGTATATACATCAATGCTCAAATGAAGGCATTCTGTAGAAGTTGTATGCACAATAAATCACCATCTGTACTTGGCCCTTGGAGTCTATTTGAATGCCCATTCAGTCCAAGGCGGCTGGCTAGATATGTCATTGATTTTCTTCTTCAGTGCCATCACTGGGAAAAAAGCCAATGTTTAATAATGGAAAAGATCAAAATTTTAAAAGGGAAGGGGAAAGAGAGAGGGTATTATGAACTCACATCAGCAAATTCCTGGAAACTAAGTACAAGGTATTCATGGACTTAGTTTGGATAGAAGCAAATATATAAAAATATTCATCTGAAAAGGAATCTTTCAGCACCTTTGACTAAGAAATGTCACCCTGATTATGATATCTTATCCTTCTAGTGATAGGAGTTTCTCCTGGTCATAGGATCTAATCTTGAGCTTTGACATAGATCACAAGATTGATGACCTTTTTCTATTCTCCCAGGCTTATCAGACTCCTCCTAACTTTAGATCTTTCTTATGGCTGCCTTGAATCCAGGATCAGTCATTTCAAATAGCCTTTCAGAAGTATTACTTGTTCCTTTTCCTCATCTTTTCATTTGACCTTCCTGTCAGTTCTGGAAGACCTCTCCTTGTGTTCCTACACATAGACTAATAAGGAAACTTGTATTACAGTGCTTAGTAGCTCTTTTCTAAGAATAGTGCCTTCCAGTACTCGGATGTTTACTGCAGCACTATTTATAATTGCAATGACATGGAAGCAACCAAAATGTCCCCACACAGATGACTGGATGAAAAAGATGTGGTATATATACACAATGGAATATTACTCATCAATTAAAAATGACAAATTAGATGATTTTATGATAACATGAATGGACTTAGAAGAATTCATATTAGCAGAAACAAGTCAAAAAGAAAAAAAAAAACAGAAACCAAATGGTTTCACTACTATATGGGACATGGGAAATATAAACAAAAATCCATGAAGAATAGTCAAAACAAGCCAACAACCAAATTGAAGTACACAACCTGGGGGTGGGGATGGGACAGGGTGGGAACAGTCAGGGAGGGAGGTTGAACCCCAGATCACAGAGATGTGAAATTCATATTAAATAAATTATTTAAATATGTGTTTTTAGCATAGACTGTCTGAATATAAAACAGGTGAAAAAGATAAAAAAAAAAAACAAACAGATATGACAAGAATTACCATTCAGTTTAAATGGACCAATCCCATAGGCCAATACTTACTATTGTCTCTAAGGTCCTACAGTGATCTGGCTCTTGCTCATTGGTCTCAATCATCTCACACAAATACAAATCTCCCTTTTACTCACCAATATGCAGTTATGATGATTTTTTCTTAATTAAATATGCCAACTTTATTCCCTACTTAAGGCATGTGTTCTTCCCTCTGCCTGAATGATTTTAAGCCAACTTTTCAAGGAGCTGGCTTCTTGTGATCTGTGTGTCAGCTATCCAGAATGACCTGATCTAGTCTGAGGTAGATTGTACCACCAGATACTCTATGATAAATCTATAGATCTGAGAATAGATTGGTAGCTATAAATATCTTGTTTACTTATTATCAATCTTCCTTTATGAGATGTTAAATTCCCCAAAGTCGGGACCAAGTCCGTGTTTTTATGCTGTTCCACCAACACACCCATAACAAGACTGACACACTAGAAGCACCTAATAAGAACTCGCTGACTTATGTAATAATTTACCATAGTTGATCAGTTCAAGTATTCACAATTGACCAAAGTTTTATAAATTGAAGCACCCTTCACAGATCCTACCCCTGGTCATGAAGGAGAGACCCAAAAGTGGACAACTGAACCATGTAAGGATAATCAAATTTCTTGTGTTGTGTTTTAAGACTTGAAGTTCATGGTATACAGACTCCTTATCAAGGTGGATAGGACTGGTGAATGAAGAGCTCATGAGTCCTTATTAGTTATATTTCTCATTCCTGAGAAAGCCTGTTTACATAAAGAAAAATGAATCTTAAATATAAAAAGCACTAGAAATATTTAGCAACTATGCTGACATTTGATTCACTAGTTGTTTGGGATGTCAGTCACACGCCTGCCCTTCCTGAAGTTTGATATTCAAAAAATGTCTTTTTCTAAGATTCAATGAATCAACAAATTGTCCCTCTTTGCTTAATTAGGTTAGTTTGAGTTGACTTTTTGTCACTTAGAACGAACATCCTAATTTATATGCTAAATTTCCTTACACAATTTGGTATATTTGTTCCTAGTCTGCTCTACCTCTTAATTGTTCACTCTGCTAACGTTTCTTACTCTGTTCATAACCTGCTCTTACTGAATCTTGGCAAATGGCATTGTCTACTACTTAATATACAAAACAGATATTATAGGACATGATGGTCTCCTTCAATTATCCCGGCTTGCACTAAATCTTTTCCCTATACTCTAAATCTCATGCCTTTGGGTTTCTCCAGAACCTTGCTCCATCAGACACTATTTCTCTTGCTACTTAAGACTTTCTTTCCTCATTAGTCATGTGACCTCAGTCTTTGAGCATGTATTCATTCATACTTTAAATATTTACTTAATGTGTTAGAAGGTACGGGGCTACAACTTATATATAATGAATACAACTTATGTATTCATTATATGTTACATATATCTTTAATAATAAAAAAAATCATTAAAGACAGTAAAAATCATTCTGGGAAACAGTTCTCCTTTAACTCCTCTTTTTTCTGTTCTCCTTTAATGCCCTTTCCTCAAACATCGCATTCCTTCTCAGCCAAGCATACTAAATAGCATATACTTATGTCTCCATTTCTTTCCTTTCCACTTACTCCTCAACCCATAGGAATCTCTCTCCTGTGTTCACTATTACACTAAAATCTTTCTTGATAATATCAGTAATAAACTATTAATGTACAAATCTGATAGCAGTTTCAGATATTTTACTAGGCCCTTTTCATTTGTGATATTATAATCCCCCTCTTTCTGGATTCTTTCATATTTCTTGACCAGTTTGTCTTGCTTTTTCATCTAGTTCTCTAAATTCTCAGCATTTTTCCTGGACTTGTTTTCCTGACAGTCCTTTACAGATCAGTAAACACCATGATTAGGCAAAAGCTTTCTTCTCTTCTGTGTTTTACTTACCATATAGGCACTTCCGATATGATCATATCCAATCTCAAGTATTCATTGTGCATCGAGAACAATACGCGTTAAGAATTCCTGCAGCTACGCATCAACAAATCCATTTTCAAGGACCACTCTCTAAATTTGTATGTTTAATCTCACATTAGATATTTCTACCTGGAGAACCTACAATCTCTACAAGGTCATGTGTTAAAAAGTGCATTTCCTTTCCCCCTATAGCACTTCCTTTTTGATTCCTTACCTTGAAAGCTATCATCCCCCTTCACTGCCCAACCAAGATGGACACTTTCACTTCCTTCTCTTCACCACCTCCCATAATCAGTCACAAAGTCCTGTCAATTCCAACCTCTCTCTCATGTATGTCTATTTTATTACTCATAGTCAATTTCTAAGATAAGTCCTTCATCTTCTCTTTCCCTAGATTACTGCAATAGTTTCTTAACTGGTAACTTTAACTGAACTTTAACTGGTAACTTTATCTTGTCTTACTCTTTCCATATGTTCACCACAGTGACAAATCAATCCAAAAGTGTTGAAACTCTCTCCAGTGGAGAGGGATGTCCCCCATACCCACACCAAAGCTCCTCTCGAAGATTTGTACACTTGCACCCTCCACCCCTGAATTTCTTCACTATGGGTAAGTAAAAAATATACCTTAGAATTTTTCAAAGTTATTTTGATAACACTGTAATTAACTATATAAGTATTCCTATTAATAGCAGTAGGCGATCACTGAATACTGGTAATAGCATTGGGCAGAAAGATGAAAACAGGAGAGAAAAAGATGGCAATGTAATTTAGAGGAGAATTAAATACTTAACTGACTTCTTGTTACAATTTAGATATTTCTAGAGTTCAATCATTCCTCTCAACCATATCTACATGCAGATTAAGGTTGATATTATACGATTAGCATATATTGGAAGTCATTTCTGTTCTTTTGTAGCTTAACGCAGGCATCGTAAAGAAATATTACCAGTTTTATTATTTTTATTTCAAATAGATGTCAGCCTTGTCATTTTCTAAGGTCTGTTCTTCAAATGAGAAATTATAAAGAAGAATCTGAAAAATGAGTATTTCAGTTTTAGGAGACTAAGGAGGATCAGGCAGGCCAGTGCCAGAAAGGAAATCATCACACAGAGATATTGTTGATTATCTTAGCAAATCTCCCTTTCCATTTTACTTTTCTTCTTTGGTTCAAAGATTTTCTCCAGAGGCAGAAGGGAGGTCTGCACATTTCAAATTATTTTTAGGACTTTGATTAACTGTGCCACAAGACCCCAGGTGACTATTAATATACTAGTAAAGGCAGTTAAAAGAAGACCTAAGGTCATTCTGTGAGTGAATGAAACAAAATTGAAAGCATGAGTCTTGACCCAGTGATGTGATCTTTCTAGTAGACAATATAGTAAAGGTAATCCAAAAGGGGGCAAATGGGAATAAGGGACACCATCAGCACAAAAGGTTAGAAGACAGGCTTCTCAGCGTGGAATTCAGTATTATAATGAAAGAACTTACCAAGTGAACTTTCAATGCATCCATTCTATCTCAATAAAGCAAAACCCTGTTGCAGCACAGTCCATGATTATAAGGCTACATAGGTGCTGTAAAGAAAATTCTCTGTCTTGAAATAAAATATGAAGGCTCAGTAAGACAAAGCCAAAACAAAACAAAACAAAACAAAAAAACCTACCACTTACGCTTCCACACATCAGCTTTATAAAGGAATGCTGCTGTATTTAATTTGTGTCTGTGACCAAAAGGAAATTCTTTGAATAGCAAATGTTCCATAAATGCTTGTTCAATTGAATTATCTAATTGGCTAATGTCAATTTTTTTAGTGTTGAAGGCGCATTTGGGATTATACATTGATTAGCTAACAAGTACTTATCATCCACAGAAAACCAGAAGCTCATGCCATAGCTTACCAGGATTTTTGCAAGAGGAGACAAACATTCATAAGATTGTTGTTAATTATGTTTCCACTTCTCATGAATTGTTTACTTTTATTATTTACCTATGTCTTGAATGGTATTGAAGCAAGCCATGTAAGTCCCTTTGTCAACTGCCAGGAGTATAATTCTCTACAATTAATCAGTAAAAAGAGAATTAGGCGTTTCTTCTTTAGAATTAGGAAAAACCTGCTGCTGATAAATTGAATGCATTAAGAAATTAACATACCAGTAAATGATTGATCATTACAATTATCTTAATTTGCATTTCTAGAATTCTACTGAAAGAACTCAAATTCACTTCTCTAAGATATTTTTAGCCACATTCTCCAACTGGATAAAGTATACAAGAAATATGCTACTTGTTATTACAATTGAAAGTTCAGACTTATTTGAAGTAGACTTTTAAATAAGTTAGTAAAATGTATTTTAAAATATGAACTTCATAAAAGATTTTAACAACTAATTTTTTATCTGCCCTGACATACAAAAGAACAATACATCAGTATGTCACAAATCACAAAGGATTTAAAAACTGGGAGAGCAGGTCATTTCAATAAAATTTATTTGGCAGATGCAAACATCTCTATACAGTTAACCCATGATAATATTTCACAGGAGTAAACAAAACAGTGCCGCCACCAAAGAAGCATCATTATCAATTAGAGCTGAAAGCAATCAATTTTATTTGAAGATGACTAAATAGATAACAAGTATTGATAACAATAATTAATATCCATTAAAAAGTAACTATGTCAGGATATTATTCTAGTGAATTTGTGTGAATTTTATAAATAGTTATCAGATGCCTACTACGTTCTAGGAACTATTCTAAGTATTGTGATTCGGCAGGGGGAGAAATCCCCAAAATTCTATTTTAATGGAATTTAATTCTAGCGGAAAGAAAAAAAAAAACAAATACAGTAAGAAAAATATAGTAATACATATAAATATACACTATCCGTATATATGTCACACCACATATACATATATAGCACATAAAAATATATAAAGTATAAATGAAAATAAGTAAAATAGTTTGTCATATGTGACATGGACAATGCCACCAATGTGGTAGTAAGCAAAAAGACCATAACATCCCAGTGGTCTCAGGTAATCTTGGTTTATGCCTGTATGCCAAGTGGACTTATTTGTAGTGTATACTTCTTTCAAAAAATGTCCTTGTTTGGCAATAAATTACAGTTACCCAAGTGATAGTACTATAAAGGGGAAAAGTAGAAAAGCTGTGTGTATAGGAAGGACTATAATTATCAATAGCATAGCCTGAAAATGGCTCACTGAAAAGGCGACCTTTAGGTAAAGACCTGAAACAGGTGAAAGACCCACTCTGGTAGATATTACATAGAGGCACATTCCAGGTAGAGAGAGTTGCAGCTGCAAAGGCCCTGTGGCAGAAAAATACTGATATTGTTCAGAACACATCATAGAGGAAATGTGGTCTTAATAGTGAATAGTAGTACTCATCATTTTTAAACGATGAGTAGTAGATAAGGTGACAAATATAAAGGGAGGTCACATTATGTAGGCTTTTGTATTCTGAGCATGATGAGGAGCTACTACGGGTTCTGACTAGGGGATGAGCATGATCTATGGGCTTTCAAAGTATCATTCTGGCTATTTTATTAAGAACAACTTATAGGGTACAAGGGCAAGAGCAGGGAGACAGTTTATAGAAGACTACTGCAAAAATCAGTATGAGAAATGACAGTAACTTGATCCAGGTTTGTAGTAGATGTGGCAAGAATTAGTCAGATACTGAAACTTTGAGATGACAATGTTTGCTGATAGATCACATCAAAATTTTTGATAAAAGGACCTAGAAAGAAGGTCCAACATCTGAGATGGAGAAGGTTTAAAGGAACAGTTAGTTATGGAGGGAGGATCAGGTATTTGGTTCTGAATGTTGCCTTAGTCCCAAAAGCAAAAGTTAGCAGAGAACTGTGTTCAGGGAGTTAATTTAAGAAGGTGATCTGCCAAATGGGAATGGAGGAATAAAGTTAAGTAAAAAGTAAAAGTGAAATAAAGAAATAAGAAAAATCAGTCCATGAGTAAGTTTCTGAGTTGATGAAACTCTGGGCAGTTTAATCTTCTAGAAATCCTCTGAGGAACTTGCAAAATGACCAGAAGTTTGCATAAATTTAGAGGAGGGGGTATATTCATTCCTGGCTTTTGAACTAAGTCAAGAGTTGTATAAATACAACTCTTTTAATCTCAATTAATACAGTTGTATTAATACAACTCTTGTTGTATTAAGAGAGTATTAATACTCTCACACTTCCATGTTTGCACATGCCTCAGAATGATTGAATGGGTTTCTCCAGGTATTTCATATAGAAGTAACAGGAAATGAGAGATATCTGGCACTACTGTTAGTGTACATATGCATGCCATGGTAACCAAAATAACAGCTGGAACAAAAAAAAAATCTGGTATGAGAAAATATGAGGTAGAGAACAGGAGATGTCTGACATAGTTAGATAAAATTTAAAATATTTATATCCCAGTGGAGATGAAAAATAGCTAGCTGGATATGTGCATTTGAACTTGAGGTAAGTGTTCCAAGCTGAAACTATTTTTTTTTCAGCATATTAATATCATGAGGTGTTAATATCATGAGACAGGATGATATGACCAAGGGAATAAGTATGTTGAAGATAAGAGGTCTTAGGACCTCCAGTGCTTAATGGTTGGGAAAATCAGGAGGATTAAATGGAGTCAGGATGATTCCAAAGGAATGATTAATGGGATAAGAGAAGACTCTGAAGAATATGGTATCCTGAAAATGAAGCAAAGAGAAAGAAGTGATCAATAGTGTCAAATGCTGTTGAAAGGTCAAGATAAGAACTAAGAATTAGGCATTGAATTTCAACATGGAGACCTTGGTGATCTTGAAAAGAACATCTGTTGGGGACATCAAAGAACTCATTTAGGCATTAGAAAAACTGTTGACCTAGAGAGTGGATTTTCTGTAGATATTAGTAGAGAATGAAATGGAGAAGACCACGATGCTACAATCAGACACTGAAAAACACCTGTCAGTATAGTCTGAGGATTGATAGACCACTGTAATGAGGTAGAAACAAGGATAAACTAGAAGTCAAATAATATGAATTTCAAAAGAAGAGAGGTTGTTAAGCTAAGGCCTTGGAAAATTGATTTATCAATGGATAAATTACCTCTCGTTCAGATAATTGAGGTAGTTAGTGCATAATGTTAGAATGAGGAAGGCCAAGAAGTTGAGCTTCACCTTAAATAGTTATGCTGACAAAGAATACTATTCCATAATCATAGGATAGTGGCCATGGTCATTAATCTTGCACTGAGATCCTGTACATATTAACCTGATGCTAATCACAGTGATTTCTGATACTAAAGAAGGATCAGGACATCTCCCTTTCTCCCTTTAGCCAGGAAAACCATACAGATATTTCTAATGGTAGGCAAGGAGAATCATCTTCCATGACAAACCCATTTAAACATAAACTACAACCTAATAATTGACATTTGACATATATAGTATAATGATTAAGAGTATGACTTTTGTATCCAGTTCAAATCTCAACTTGATATGTCATCATGGAAAAGTTAATCTTCCTCTCTAAGTCTCAACTGAATCATCTGTAAACTGAGGCTAATATATGGATCTAAATGGCATGAGGTTGTTTTAAATGTGAAATGAATTATACCTACTCTAATATCTGAACATAATAAATATTGGCTCTTATTCTTGAAAATGAGTGGCATGGAATTCTATTTGCCTAAATATAGTTGTTTAAAGGTCCCACCCTGCCATTTTTTGCTAGTCAAGAAGCAGTTTTTCCTGCAACAGATTTCAACTTTATTTTAAACTTGGGAATTCACCAGAGACTGATTTTTTTTGTTTTGTTTCAGCTGTTCAGAAGTCACCTATGAAGTTAAGCCTCTTATGTGGATTAAGTCAATGGAAATATTGATTTGGGCTTTTTATGAGCTACCAATTCTAGTTATCATAACCTTTCAAGAAAGAAAAAAAAATCCTCTAGAAGATTAGAAACTCTCCCATCCTCACTGTGAGTAGACTAAATTGTAAAATAAAATCCAGCGGATGCTTAGTTAGTAAAGCCATCAGGATAATAAACTAAAGAGCAATATTTCAATTTATTCAAACTATGACATCAATAGAATATACCCTTTATATTCCAGCAACAAAGGGAAGTCTTCAGAATAATTTATTCAACTTTCTAACATTTAGTGAGTACACCCAACATTACATTAGTGTGTACAGAATTTTGAATAAGTATAGGTATGCAATGACAGTAACTGAAAAGTGACCAGATCATAAAACCTTTCAAAACGGGTTGTTGCAATGAAGCAAAGGAAGTGACGAAAAATCCAATAGGAAAATAACCATCAATTGTTCATGGATCACTAAGACTCCATCCTTAAGTTCATCAGCAAGTATTAAGGGAGTGCATGTTTTAATGCAGAACTACCTTGGGCAGAGTTTTCAAAGACCCACAGTGTAACAAAGGCACGATGCTTTCAGCAGGTTACAAGGAGTAAGGCTCTTCTAATCCAATTGGTTAATATGCATGACTAAAATATTGAAAAAGATGGATGTTAGGAATTTGATTTTCATCAATCCTCTTTCAGGATTTAAAATTTTTATTATCTGGTGTTAATCATGTTATTTTTAGCAAAGACATTCTCAAGATTTGAACTGAAAACCATTCTCTGGGGTTTCTTACAACTTCAGTCACTCTGACAAGACTAAAAAGTTTGTTAAGCTTGTTTCCACTATTTCTTTTCTAGATAGGGAAACTACAGAGCAAGCATACACGAAAAGTTATAATCTCAATGAAATCAAGATTGACTTGGTTTGAACACAGGATGTTCTGTTATTCCCATGTATAAAGTTCCATTTCATTCATTTTCATATTATTTTCAGTGACCCAGTTTCCAAGATCCTAAGAATGGGGAGGAAATCACTCTCTGAAAATGGCTGTAATTGGTAATCTGTGAGTTGAAGGCACTTGTAAAAGCATTTGACAATTGGGAATAATATTTGTGTCCTGGCAGTTTTCAGAATGATTTATGTATGCAATTTCAGTTGATCCTCTGTACCACAGTAAGGAAATATTATCTTCACTTCACATAAAAAGAAACAAAACTTGTAAAAGTTATTAAAACAAAAAGTTTGTAAGCACTTAGTATGTGGCAGACTTGATAAGAACAAGACATGGTCCCTGCCCTCAAGAAATGTACAGTTTAGTAAAAGAAACAAACGTGCCAATAGTCAACTACAAGATATATGGTTAGTGCCACTATAGGAATACAGATGGGAGCACAATATCAAGAAAAGTTCCCCAGAGCAGGCAGTGTCCAGATGTAGACTTGAAGGTACCTGCCTAGATGAGTAGAGGGAAAGAGCAGGTTTACAACAATGGTTTCAGATGAAAGACATTTCAAATGTACCCAGGGTTACCACTGACATTTGGAATCAAGAGAAAGAATTATTCTAGGTCCAAAAACATTCATGAAATGAGGGACCACACCTAAGGCTGGTGAAATGGTATAGCTACGATGGCAATGGGGCATTTTGTTTGAGGTTTGAAATTGCTTTTCAACATAAGAAAACATAAGAGTTTTAGTGCTATGCTATTGTGAGGAAGTGCTGTTGTTTATGAAGCCTGGGGAGATTCATGTTTGAGGCAAGGTAGGAAGGTGAAAGGAACAACTTGAGAGGGTTACATGGGAAGGATTCGGCATGGCCCAGCCCGGCCTGGCTTGGCCCAGCCCAGCCCAGCCCAGCCCAGCCCAGCCCAGCCCAGCCCAGCCCAGCCCAGCCCAGTCCAGCCTTTCAGGAAATATTTACAAGGCACTTATTCTATTAAGACACTGTGCTAGGTTATTAAGTAAAACAGCAGTCTGAACTCTAATTGCTATTGGTTTAGTATTATTTCTATTATACCACCCTAATAATTCATCAGCCAATATCTCAAAACTAAGATGCTAAAAATTTTAAATCAATTTATTTCTTAAATTCCTGTCCTACAACATGCAAAATACTGCAGTATATGTGCTCAATAACTAGTTAATGGTATCTGATATATTCCATTATCTCTAAAGACAGGACAAGGGAAAGGAACTTAAAATGCTACTTGTGGAATTTGGGCAAAATACATTTGATATAACAATGTCAAACGTTAGAAAATGATAGAATTTTCGATGTCTTCAAAATCAGTGACCGATACATACTTACTGTGTGTGTACTCTGGAAAACAAAGATTACAGAGTTGAATTCTGGAGAGATTTTTAAGGGCAAACAGGATGAAAAGTTCCAAGAGCTAAGATAACCTAGGAAGGGGAAAAATCAACAAACCACACTGTCACCAATGAATGGTGACAGAACTTAAATAGAATCAAATTTTGTGTAATTTTCGGAGGGGCAGGCTTAGTGTGGTCTGACTGAAGACATGTTCTTTGAAGGCACTTGGCAGCCCAGTGATGTAAATTTAAGTTCTTTGAATGGTTCAGAATCCAAGTAATAAAAATGGCCTAATTATGTTCCTTTTATAGCTTCTCTTTTAAAAAACATTATTTTAGCAAAAGTTCACATTTCACCATGAGAATGACTTACAAGAGTCTGTTTAGCTTGTTGAAAAGATAACTTCCTGATGTCACTCTTATTGCATATTGAATTACTAACCCACTTAGAACAGACCCCTTTTACAGGATTCTGATGGAGGCAGAATGCTAGGAACATAAGTTCTACATTTTATTTGAAATGTAAGTAAAATTAAATCCCACAATACATAAACATAAACATAGGCAGTAATAGTTGCAAGGATACATGTTTGATTCTCTTATTAGTATAGCGCAGTCACAAGTAACAAAGCTCTGAATAACAGGGAGTCTCATTTAATTGGATACCTCTTCTCCCCTTACCACTGGTGGATGACACTGACAAAAATGAGGCAAGTGTTGACAATACACAACAGTCATCCAAAAGCTTTATTTCTAGATTAAAGCCATTCTTTAATAGTTTCTACATCTATAGTCTAGTACACTAAAAATAGAACTGACCAGAAAAACACCTCCTGAATACAAAGTTTTAAGCAAATTCTATATTATAGAATATACTAAAGCTTAGTATACCATACCTAGATAATACACATCTTATCTTTCAAACTAAAGCTCAGGAGGAAAGAAGACTGAGACATTTCAGGAATGTTTTCAATGAAATGGTTGTTAATTGAAAAGATTATGAACTTACAAAGGTTATTTGATAATATAATAAGATTATCTAAATCTGTATTGATGTTTTTATTAGAATAACATTGTCTAATAACATTATATGTTTCAGGTGTGCATCCCTGCATACATTTGCTTCTTATGATATGACATACAACCCAATTAGAGAAAGCATCCTATGCTAAAATGATCAAGTACTTTTCTATGTAAAGTAAAAAATAATGCATAGAAATCAAGGTAGCTAATGTTCAAATGTGAGCCTCTTTCTAATTTAATATATCAGAAGAGAATGCTAAGTGTTAAACACTTAATAAATTCATTTATTCAATTTATTGAACACCTACTAGAAGCCAAATACTATTTCAAACCCTAAAGTTACTTTCCAAAAAATGGTGGAATTAGCAGGGCACAGCCAGCAGCATGGTATTTTCAAGTCAAACTGATCAGATGAGTTCCATGGTCCACTGACCAGAGACACTGGCTGGGCCAATCATAGTGCCAACTGGAAAGAACATGCTGACTGGTGGTCTTGGTTTTATATATATGCTACAGTCAGGATGCTTCAGAAATCAGCTTTTATTGCTATCTATATAAGGAATAGTCTGAAGAAAACTACTGAGAAATATATAGTTTGCCAGTCACCAATCTGTACCCAGCATTTCTGGGGCTTGGGAGTATTTGGGGTGGAAAGCTACAGGACAAAAAGGAGGTGTAATTATTATGAGATTTAGACAACATTACCTACAGCTTCTCTTTGTTTTACCTCTCCATTTTTATATACAAATATGTCTTGCCTAGGAAATTCAGTCAATAGGAAACAGAGAGTAATCCCATTAAAAATTGACCTACCTTATTGCTTCTTTTAATTATATTAGCTACATACAAATATAAAACTATACAATTATACATTCTATATAAGTAATGGTGATGACAAAATGTATGACATAATATGTATATGTATACATGTAAAACACACAATAAATTGTGCATTTCTTGTGATTTTCCCAATTTTTCAAAACTGAAGATTACTTTTTTCAGTTAGTGAAGGTGACTTTGAATCATATTTATTGATTAATTTGAGACATGTTAGCATTCAATCTGCTTGTATGTCAATGTGATAATTTTTTAAAGCATTCTTGACAATTCTGGGCTTGAATTAATGAAGAGACATAACTGGACTTTAGTAGAGAAACCTTGTAAATGTCTCACTTGAAGGTAGAGAAATGAATCTCAACTCAAACTGAATGGTTTGGGGAGTGCCCTTATTAAATTTATTTTTTTTCTGCTTTTGATCTCATTTCTGCCTTCTTGTATGACCTAAAAGACACAGAGGGTCATTTGCTCAAACAGTTAAAGACCCAAGAGTTATAAAATTAAATACTTCATGTGTTACAGGAATGATTGGCACCAAAATAGCACTGCATATGGTTCCGTTTATACTGACAGGACAGCAGAATCCTCAACTTTTGGTATAAAGGCTTCAAATGAGAATATTTCCAAGGTTCCAGGGGATCAAGATTTATCTTCTCTCACCTCTAGACCCTTGCAGAATTATAATGAGAAAGAAAAGTGCTGAAAATAAATAGAACTTATTTGGATATGGAGCTAGTTCTGCACACACAGATGACCAAAAAGGCAGAAAAACAGTTTTCTGACAGGATGATTTCCTGACAGGACATGTTGGCATACCTCACAGTCATGCCTTTGCAGATATTTAAAACTGCTTCTTACTGTTCACATGAATATAAAGTTACACTCTGAAATGCCAATTTGAATCTTGCTCAAATCTTTGTAATAAAAGAAAATCAACATGTAATACAGATGTAGCCTCAATCAACCTTATGAACTAAAACTCTTCCAGACCTGCAGAGTTTTTCCCTTTTATCTATTGAACTAAATCCATGCCCTTTCACTTCACTTTTTAGAGTTAGCAAAGGCTTCCTTCTGCTAACTCCCTTTTTCATCATTCTTCAAGAGTCTCAGCTTCAGCCATGTTATCTATCCTGTTTGTCATCCAAATCATCTGACTTAAGATTGTCTGGCCTTTGTGTTAACCATAAAATAAATGGACCCTAAAGAGTTAAAAGGGAAAAAAAAGCAAACTTTTTTCTCACTCTTCACAATCCCAAGGCTCCATGTTCCCTTTGATCCTGCCCTGTACCTGAAGCAGTTTACAAAGAAGAATCAAATTATGTAGCTGCAAGAGGACAACTGCTTTGCTTCCCAGGGCATAGTCATCTGTTTGACACTTGGCTAGGAAGCCAGTCTTTGCTCTCTGAAGTTATATAGATCTTCAAAGAAAAATACACAATTCCAAAGACTTATTTAAGAAAGGGACAATGAAATCATTCTCCATTTTATGGTATAGGCTTTAATCTAGATTTAGGAAGAAGCATGAAAGGATTAAACATAGTATTAAGCAAAGTAGGCTCAGGGGTAGACAGTAGAAATGGAATAAGCACATAGATGCTAGAGAGATTTTCAGACCAAGAGCAAAAGACCATGTAGCTTCCCAGGCATTACCGCAAAAGAACTGAGAAACTGACCTAGCTTTTCCTGGACAAAGAATACATGTCGATGAGAGACAGATGGTCAAAGGTAAAACCACATGCGTTGCCCTTACATCTCGATTCGTGAAGTTAGTTCAAGAAACTATACAGACAATCATTTCCATCAGATTTAACCCTACTAAGTGAATCTTGCCATTTGGTAATGCATTGTTATTTAGGAAGTGACAAATTGTGACTGACAGTGCCTACACATACT
This sequence comes from Uropsilus gracilis, assembly GCA_004024945.1. Classification (NCBI taxonomy): domain Eukaryota; kingdom Metazoa; phylum Chordata; class Mammalia; order Eulipotyphla; family Talpidae; genus Uropsilus; species Uropsilus gracilis. The sequence goes on along the minus strand of PVHY01009127.1, from coordinate 31,410 downwards.
CCAAACTAACTGAGACAGAGGAAAAGTGGAGTTTTACTGAAATGATAAGATTCAGAAGGATATTCCAAGGTACAATATACATGCTATATCCCTGAAAATACCCTTCTTTCATTTATCCACAAATCTGGCCTCCCACCCTTTCTCTAAAACCAGGCCAATAATCACCCATACAGCATATATTTCTGCACACTTCAGCATTACCTGAAAATATCATATGTATGGAGAGCTCGTGTATATGTCTATACAAAGAAATAGTATCTTGCTAGAAACAGAATTGAGACTATCTGTGGATTTAGTACTGGGTAGAAAACTTCCGAGCTGATGAAAATATTACATCAAGGTCACATAATGCTAATGGGAAGGTGAAAAATTCAGGGGCAAAGATGACTTCTTGGCAGTGTCCTGTTCCCACAGTTTCTGTCTGTAGTTAGTAGTGTTAGTGCTAAGTCTTGGAGGAACTGAATTGTATTGAACAAGCGGAGATAAAATTTTCATAGTAGATAGTCACAAACTACGGTCCACAGATACAGAAGGACTTCAAGCATCTCCTGAACGGCCTTTAACTGTGCGGCACACATGGTGTATAGTTGCATTTTTTTTCTGAAAAGATTCAGAGCTTTGATCAGATTTTCAAAGCATTAACTTGTGTCTTCTCTGCCTCCCACTGTGAAGAACCATTGTACTGGTCATTGGGCAACTTTGAAGGATGTTCAGAAGAAGGGTACCATCTAATTTGTGTTTTAGAAAGATGACCTGTAATGATATGAAGGAGAGTCTGGAGTTCCCTTTTCATTAGAAGAATAAAAGTTAACACACAAAAATTATAACTGATCTCCATTATGCGTTTTAAACAGTGCCACCTCCAAAAAAGAGAATTTCCAGCTGCAGTTTGACATTCCATGCTGTTTGGAAATCACTTTTTCAAATGATAATGAATATTTAAAACATGTTCACAACATGAACATCATCTCAGAGTGAAATGGAAAGACCATAGGATTTAGTCAGTCATGACTTTATAGCTTAGCTCCTCTACTTACTCTAGTTGTGTTATTCTATAAAACAAGTGTTACATCATACATCTGTACATCATAGCCTATCACAACAAAGTTATGATAAGGGCTAAAGCAAAGTTATTCATAAACTTGCTTGGCAAATTCTTGACACAGTGGTGAATAATATTTACTGTCATAAATATTTCTACATCTCCATCTTCAGTCTCATCTGAGCTCCAGATATCTATGCACAATTCCTCAGTCTAGCCAAAACCCCTTTTCCTTCCTCATCAGAAGCTGTTGACAGTCCACACTATAAGCAGCTAATCATGTCTCTCCTTTATTCAAGCACATTGAGATCATCAAGAAACTTTGACTCTTTCCCTTTCTTCCTTTCTTTCTTTCTTCCTGCGTTGAGGAAGCACTAAAATTTCCTTTGACAGAGTTGTTCCTTGCTCCTAAGATCCTAAGACATCCTCCAAAGGAGCCATATCCAATTAATTATATTTATTTGCATTCACAATCCTTATCAGCCTTGGATATCCTTATGAGATGTTTTAAAACATAAGGTTAAGAGACCCCATTTGGGTGCACACTGGACTACCTTCAAGTGATTAAAAAAATGTCTGGGCCCCACCCCAGGAAATTATCATTTAATTGATCTAAGGAGCAGATTTGGCACTGGGATTTGTAAAATTTCCAAGCTAATTTTAATATCCAGCCAAGGTGGAGAATCTCTGGTCTAAAGTCAACAATGGCCATCTAAATTACCTACTGGCATTTGTCAATATCCTTTCTAGTTGTTGATTCTGAGTGCTTACATGATACTGGTCATATCTTCTTGCTGGAAAAGCTCCCCTCTTTATGTGATAACCCTTTCTATTCTTTTCTGACAGTTCAAGATCACCTGTTTTCTTCTGTCCACTTTTCAAAATTCAGGTATTTCTGATAGTATCATATTAAGCTCTCATTGTTTGATGTGCATTTCTCACTGGATGATCTCTACAGATTTAGAAACCATCTATTGCTAGACCTCCCTTCCTCCCAGAGAGAGGAGAGAGAGAGAGAGCGAGAAGCACTGTTTCCTTGACTTTAGATTTGAACATAGCACTTTAGATCTGAACATGTATGCATAGTAGTTATGGCAGTGGACTCAGATGTCAGACTGTCTCTCTGGGTTTCACTTCCAGTTCTTTTAAGATTGTGTAACATTGGGCAAGTAACTTAGCATCTCTGTTCCTCAGATAGGTCATCTGTAAAGTGGAGAAAATAGTGATCTCATATTCATAACACTATAGGGAAGTTTAAGTCATAAAAACCATTAAAAATACCTTACTCAAAGACTAGTGCTTAATATTTCCCTTATAATTGCTGCCACCATTCCCTGAGCACGATTCTAGATTCTAGATTCATTAGTACAACTCTTCTATGGGGCAGGTAAAGGAAGAAGTTGTAGAAATGGCATGGACATTCCTTCTATCTGAGTTTTAGAGGCCATATTAAATGCTCATTAAATAAGTTTCCATGAACAAATTATACTACCGATAGACAAACAAGCTAGAGTAGTTGCTATATAACTTCATTTTCTCTTATAGTCTGAGCTCTTTCAGGGCAGTCATTATAGATTTTTATGCTAGAAACTTGTGAGAACCAGAAGCATAACACACTTGCAGGAGAAAATTTGCTACATGTGATCAAAAGCTGTTGAAATTTTCACTTTATAGGCCTTGCTATATTATATTACACCTGCCATCTGTGATCTTTACTACATAAACATATAACCTGAGATTAAAAGTTCTTTCAAGATTTTTTGTAGGAACTTTAATCTAAACTGTTTAGATAAAAGCAAACAATAATTTAAACTACTGTTATGTACTGGAAATAAGAATCAAGAAATATGTTTTTCAAGTGTGGGCATCTTTCTACTCTTTAAACCCTTAAATGGCAATGCTACACTTTTTGTTATGGGAAGAAGTGGCTTATAGCCTCTGGCAAAGAAAGGTAAATAATAAACACTAGCATCCATTTATTTCCAGATGAATGTCTCTACCTAACTTAGTACCTGGAATACAGTTCACATTAGATAGATGTTTGCTTCACAAAATGTGGAAGTATATGGGTGGATGCATGGTGGGATGACTGGATGAATAGGCTGGCGGATGAATAGGTGGATGGGTGGATGCATGGCTGGGTAGGTGCATGGAGGACAGATAAGCTTTGCTTCCACGTAATCTCGGTAAACAAAATGGCAGTTTTAAATTTGTTCCACCAGATGGCGATAATGTGCGACAAAGACTTAGGTTGTAAAACAGAAGGGGAAAAAAGCCAACCAAATAAAAACTAGTACTAGGAGAAGGAGCAGTTACAAATGAGCAGGTTAAATGATGGACCTAGAAGGGCCATCGTAGAAATAAGCCAAAAAGAAAAGGAGAAATACTGAATGACCTCACCTGTATGTGAGGATACAGAGCACCAAAAAAGGACAAGTAAAACTTAAAACTAACAAACTGTCAGCAGAACTGAAGCAGAGTAAGAAAGGAGGGGGGCAAAAAAGAAGGGGATGGAAACGAGATTAAGATGATGGTTCATGGGTGACAAGGTGGTGGGAGAATCTCAGGGTAGACAACGATGTAAAAAATATATGTATGTGCAATCAATATAGAAAAATAAAATTATATATATAAATAAAACAAAAGAGCAGATTAAGAAGGAAGAAATGTCTGTGTCTAGTTGCTTCGGTCTATAACCCGAAGATGGAATGATGTGTTACTAGGTCCTCACCATGTGTTACTAGAATGGGTGACTTTCCATTCATAATTACTTTTCAGTAAAGTGGCAATATTAAAAATTAATTTTATCTGTTATAAAAATTATAGGTCAAGTCTCCTAACTAAAATTATTCCTCTTGCTTTATATACTCATATATTTATATTTTTACTTGTCTTATACTAATTTCTTAGTTAATTGATGTCTCCCTTGGAAGTGAGGTTATTCAGAACAACTGCTAGCATACGTGCTTCCAGGAAAACTAGCTCTTAGACCTGCCAAGAGTCATCCAAAACAACCTTACATATAATTCACTGATATCTTTAGTAAAGAATTGAGAATAGTATCAGATTAGTGTCCATCCCTTAATTAAAAATGTTTTAGAAAATAAGAAAATAGTTTTAGAATCCAGCATTGTACATATACATATGTATATATAGAGATCGCTCTCTCTCTATATATATATAGAGAGAGATAATTATATATATATTTATATTATTATATATTTATATATATTATATATAATATAATATATATTATAATATATAATATAATATATATTATATATTATAATATATATATATATAGAGAGAGAGAGGCTGCTTTCTTGGCAAGTAAAGATAAAAAATGAAGATATTTTCAGTTGGGATCAAGTATATTTTCATATTAATATTACCCCCAAACAAGCCCTTAACTGGATGACATAGTAAGTTATTTGAAAAGTAGAAATGAACAAACAGGGTCAGGTCTGACTGTAAATTACATAGAATATCATCTGTTGTTCTAAAATGAACCAGAATGAAAAGGGTTTCTAAATTTCCTTGTAAACCTTTGGGTCATCAGAACACAAAGAAGCTAGCAAGGTTGTTGGAGAAGGAAATGGAAAATAATATCTAACAGTCCCTAAACCTTTTCACATCTATAAATACAATTAGTCATTATATCTTATGATGCAGGTATGATAGGGTGCATGGTAGGGTGCATGGTACAGTGGAAAATGGGAACTGTGAAGCCAAATTCTTGATTGCTAGCTCCAACTTTCATTACCATTACTTAGACCCAGGAGGGTCTGGTAAGTTAATTCTCTCCAAGTTTCAGTTAACTCATCTATAAAATAAGGATAACATCTCATTCCTCACAAGGAACTTATGAGAAAAAGATGAATTTTAGCACAGTCCTGCAACAGAGTAGGTATAAGTCAAGATTTATTATTATTTGTTTTTACTTTTATAATTGTGACTATGGTGTTGATGATGATGACAGTGATGTTGATTTTGCAGATGAAAGCCACTTTAGCGAGCTAAAGTACCTTGCTTTAGGATGCAATACTAATAAACATGAAAGACAGAGTGACTGGCACTAGAGAAGGCATCCAGTCAATATTATGTCTGATTCTGTCATGACTTAAAACTTTTAAAAAATTTTCTGAGTTTATTCCCTAAAAACTACAAGAAAGGCTCAGTTCTAGCTAGAATAATACAAGAGGCTGCATATATATTTTCACAAACATATTTGTGAAAATTAACATTTTCTTTTACTTGTTGATAATAATATATGGAATATGACAACCAAGAAGATATTTAAAACTCACGAAAAAAGATGATTGGGTTCATGGTTGTCTAATGCATCATCATTCCTTTCTCCTCCAATGAAGTACATATTTTCCCTTTTAGGTATTTCCACAGATGAGTTAATCAGTGATAGATGAGACTCCAAGTTTTCAAACTGAATTCACTTCTTAGAGCTTTATATTTTAGTTTATATAAGTCAGTGCGCTGAAGGATGAGTGCTAGCGAAAATTTAAACAGGGTCAAAACATGTCTATGTCAGTTCATGGATGATAGATTCAGGTTTTTGTCCTTGGTCTTTTTTTAGTCTCACTACACATTCACCCTGTATAATATCATCCTTCCCCAGGCAATTCTTATCATATGACACTGATGAAGCCACACTTACTTATAATAACGTTCTGGATCTTTCCTGAACATATTTCCAACTTTCTGATGGGAACACTCACCTGGATGTCACACAAGCATCTTAAAATTAACATTCAAAATGAAACTCATTCTCTTCTCTTCCAAACTAACTCATTCCCTTCCTCCTAATTTCCTTCTTCTGGTGACTAGACCAGCATTCTCCCAATTTGCCAAACTTGAAACTTTAGAGCCATCCTTGAAACCTTTATCTCTTCCACCTTGACAAGCAATCAATTACCAAGTCCTATCAAACCAACTGAATATATGTCTTCTTCACTGATGAAGTCAGAGTTTAGATTTCATCACTATTCTTCATCTTCAGATAGTCTCCCTGCATCCAAGTTTCTCCAAATGCAATCAAACATCTATACTGCTGTGTCCATACCTACAACTCTCTTCTCATCCTAAAAATTATAATTGGTCATGAAATTCTTATCACTTCAAAGCTTTTTTTATAATGTTTACAGTGAAAAAAAGAACCCCCAAATTCAAATTGGACATGCAAGTCTTTTCAAGATCTGGATCCACAGTATCTCACCCAAGACATCATGAAATTTTTGCCATTACAGTACTTTTTCACAACTTTATGCTTTTGTATCTAATAATCTACCCTCCTGAAATTTCCTCTTCCTAGTAAACTCTAAATTTTAAATTTAAGACCTAAATCAACTATCACCTTGCTACAGACTTTGATTCTCCCATATATTTCCAAAGCACCTTAGTTATATACAAACATACCTACTCCATTTAATTATAATGATTTGTTTGACAGCCAGTTCTTTCACCATATTTGAGTTTCCTATAAGTAGAAACTATGATAGTTATCTCAATCTTCAGAATCTGACTTAAAATCCAACATATAGCATATGCTAACAAAAAATTATTGGGTAATAATAGGATACTGAAAGCAAGTTAGGATGGCGTCATAGAAGACAAACTTCTATAGTCATTTTGATCACAAAAATTCATTTTGATCACAAAGCACAGAGATGAAAACCGAAGATGGCTAGTTTTTTAGATGGACTTAATACAAAATTACTTATATCTTTAGAACAAATTGAAAAAGAAATGCATTCTTATTTAAACTCAGAACATACTGGGCAGATTCTATACACTCCAATTCCAAACTCAGAATTTTAAGCTCATATTCAGTAAAGACAAGATGAAAGAGAACCTTTAAATTTATTTATTGATTTTCTTACATCGCTATTAGATTTTGGATAGTATTTGATTTTTCCCCTCAGGTATAGTCTCCATGGTTCTCCAACCAATATAGCACCCATGATCCATCTCCCCAGTTCCTTCTGCTCTTCCCTCCTCTGTTTTGACTCCACTCCTTTGACCTTCCCTGTTGTTTGCCTCAAATGTATGGTCATTTTGCAACTTTTTTTTTCTTAACCCTTAAAAAGAAATATTTTAATGGGAACTACAAATTTCTTAGGGCATAACAGAGACCAAGTATTCACTATTCCCATAGGAAATCATTTCCCAATTGCCATGTAGGCAGAATAGAATTATTTTATAATAAAAAATCTATATGGTCTTTAGTGAAATAAATAAGAAAGATTAAAAACAATTACTGGAGAAGACACAAAAAACTTTTATCAATTCTGTTAGAGCTAAAAATAGATACTACAGTTAGTAGCATAAAATTTAGCATTTATTTAAATGTTAGTATTAACATCTTAAATCTTTGGCTCAATTTAAAGTTTCTTAATTGTAAGATTCAGCATATTAGTTTTCACTTTAAGTCACTGTATTTTACCAGATAATACTTTAAAACAGCTATCAATATATGACAAATATTTATTTTTGATTGATAACATTTCTAAATTAAAAAAGTTGTAGGGCACATATTATATGTAAAATATTACAGAAAAAGAGGCTGAGAAATACAGATTTCCCCCATTATCCAAAAGTAGAGCATTCCTATGAAGTTTTTTATGAACCAAAATGGTATAAAGCAAAGAAAATTACCATGGATTTACATCAATTTTTTGAGTATTCCTAGACTCTCAAAACATCACCTAGCAAATCATACTGAATAAGATAAAAAAAAACGGAAATCACACTAACAAAGACTAAAAGCAGGAATGGTATTTGAAATCTAAGCTGTATAAAGCAGTTCCTGGGGAGGAGCTTGGTAGTGCCATTCTGGCTACTTGGGGTACCACTGTCTCAATGACAGCTTGCTGCAAAGCAAACACTGAACACTATTTTGCTTTTATCTTTTGTTATAAACAAGAAAATTGCTTGGATTTTTTTTTCCACTTAGCAAAAACAGGCAGTGATGTAGGGCTTTCATAAAAGCAAAGTGGCATAACATAAACTTTCAAAAAGCTCAGATACCTATAAATCATATTCACCAACTTCCTTGAGTGTACAATCAAGGAAAGCACATACACTCATAACAAAAACTAGGAATGGAACAAAGAAAGTATCGCTGTTCATGGAGGAAGAGATCACCCTCACAATGGAGTAGTGATGGTGATGGGGGTTAACAGGGCAACAAGGTTTCTGTGGTAAATGTGACAGAAAACTAAGTTTTGAAAGATGGCTGAATAGGCTAAATGGAAATAACAGGAAAGGCATAAATTACTATGGAAGAGGGGACAGCATACCAAATGGATTGATGACGAATGAGGTGAATTACAGATGATCAGTTAGGATACAAAATATAACAAGGATATAAAATATAACAAGAGTAGTGATAATGACAGTGGGGAGGAGATAATGGATTTGAGACGTGTAGAGGTTAAATATGCTGAAACAGACAACTGAGTTAATACAGAAAAGTACACATAGATAACTAGAGAGAATGGGAACATCATTAACAGCTGCTGTGATATACAGAAGAAAAGTGGGATGGGGGCGGTGACGGTGATCACTTACATTTTAGAAATATTTATTTAGACATGCCAGTAGATTATTCATTTGGAAATGCCCAGCAAGTAACTGGACATTTAGAACCGGAATTCAAGAAAGAAACAGAGTTGTAGATCAACTATTTAAAAGTTCCCTAAAAAGATGTGATCATTGAAGCTATCTGAGTAAATAAGTTCCAAGGGATGGAGCGGTGGTCTTCAAGTTTCAGCAGGTGTAGGAAATCCCTGAAGGACTTGTGAAAGCAGATGGCTGGGTTTCTGACTTAATGACTCTAGGATGTTCACGATGCTGCTGCTGGTCTAGAGTTCATATATTGAGAGACACAAATTGAAATCATGACATTCACTTTTTTAATTTTAGCCATTGACTGATTTTTATAAAAAGTAGTTGTGCCAATGTCAGTAATTTTTTTTTATCTACCTGCTTTCTATTCACTAGAAACTATCTTGTCAATCTATAATTAAGAAAGCACAGCGGCCCAGAGGATATGCGCAATAAGATGGCTATGGTACAAAGGGTTTCAACAATTTCTGACATTCTTTCCAAAGGAAAGAATTTCACAAGATTTCAGTATTCAGTTCACAGACCTGCTGGATTCTTATTTGGTGGCCTCCACTAACCTTTCTAAAGCTCTTTAGATGTCAAATATTTATTTGAGACTTTTGTCCCATATAGGCAGTGGCTTGAAAAGCACTTAGCTGTTTACTTTTCATCTTATTATAAATTATTTAATCCTCAGTCAGTAAATGGCTATTTGCAGGATTAGACAAATTTTGAATGCTCTGATAAGAGGATTGTTGCATCGAAATTCGTGATTAATCCATAAAAAACACATGTAACCTCCAACCTTAGTTAGGTTGGCATATGAAACAGATTTATTAATCATATGCAGGCAGTGCAAATTATTAACCAGTTAACATTAGCAAATTTGTATTTGAAACAACTTTCACGCACACAACATGCCCTAATGAGAAATAATATTAGTTTACAAAAAAACAATAAAAACATACCTTGAGTAGATTTCTCTACTTCTTTTCTCTTCCTACTCTGGCTATTGTAATTCATCCTCAACTCTTGATTATATTCATGCAGAGTTTCTCTGGAGTTGTAGGACTGTCTTGGTTTTCGTCCATCATCACTCTCATCAGATGAACTGGTGTAAGCTAAATCCATTTCATGCTTGACTTTTGACAGAGGCTGGTAGGGTTTGCAGTCTGTTTGCTCCATCTCTGATTAAGCAAGCTCAGTTTCATGAAAAATAGGAAGAGGAACTCTTTTAATGGAAGCTGTCCTGGAAGAGAGAGGGAAAAACACAAGCCTTCTTAGATTTGTCCTTTTGCAAAGAAATGCATCTGGCAGATTCACAATTGGTCCTGATAATACTATCAAAGGAGTGGAGCAAAAGACAAACTAGATGACATGAAGTTAGCCGGAGGCAATAATAACACTCTGTGTTACATGCATACATTGTCAAGCACTGAGGAATAAGCTGCAGGTTGCAGAAAATACTCAAGGTAAAAGAGAGACAGCTTTCAAAAATATTTGTATTAGAATGCAAATAAAGGCCAATGTTCCATGGTGTGTGCGTGTTTCTAATGTTAAAGTCAGTGGTTAGATTAAAAATCATTATACGATATGAAAGTGTCCAGGAGTACAAATCTTACCCCAGCACATTCTACATTTGACATGAAAACTGATAAGAGAACTATGTTTAGGAATAAACACATCCTTGCCTCTGGTTTAATATTACATTTAAGACAGGGACTCCGAGAAAGGGAAGGATTCTGAGTGAGGGAGGCTCAGGAAATAAAGTGTCCTTGAGGGGGACCGAGCTCTTTGTGTTTATATTGTGGCTTTTCAAGCCTCAGGCTTGAAGAGCAGTTTTAATGAGTTAGGTGGTGATAATTTTCATTTTTTCACAGTATCAAGAGGATATAAACATTTTTGGTGAATGTACTGGTACAGTAGATTTTGAACACTAGATTCAAAAGTGGGTTTAGAAATACAAATTTTAAAGTTTATGCATCACTGAAAGAACCACATGCCCCTTTTCCCACTGAATGCTGAACTGGGAGCCACTATGGCTACTAGGACTAGAAAAGACATTATCAGTCATTCGTACACAAAGGGTTGAAAAGATCAAAGGTTGTCTGAGATTTCCTGCAAAAGTGTTCTAACTCATTATTTTCATTATTTCATCATCATTTTCATTCACTGCTGCAACTTTGCAACTTGGTCCTTTGACACAATATTTAAAAATCTAGCTCACAACAAGATAACTTTATGATATTATGTTGCGGTGAAACGGACTCTTTTTTTTTAGTTTGAAATATGTATTTCAAAAATATCTACAGAATTCTGAATGGTGGACTTGCCATTATGTACAGTATCTCACATTTTGGAATTCCTATTCCTTATATGGCAAACACATCAAACAAGGAAATCATTCAATAAAGCCTTATGAATTGATATGCATTTGACAGTCCAGGATGCCTTAGTCTGAACAAAGTGTCATAACTTGAAGTCTACTTCCCTAACCAAGTGTTAAAGCTCTTCCTTGATGGCAGAATCTAAGTCTTATATGCATCTTTATATCTATCATATCAATTATCACTACTCCAGGTACACACATAGTATAAACTATTTAAATCCCGAAGCTTCAAATTCCATATATGATCAACAGAGATCCCTATTTTGGTTTGAATTTCTATCAGGGATGAAAATATTTGTAAAGAAAGCCAATGAAGTATCCTAAGTGAATATATACTTATGGTTTAACCTTATGCCATCTCATGGTTTAACCTTGTACCAGCTCATGGCTCCACATTCTTTCTGTACATTATTACTTCCCAGTTTGTAGCTGCAGCATGGGTCTCCCCACCAAGACACATACTTGAATCTCTGTTTACTTTTGTTGGAGGATGCAGTTCTGTGACAGGGGTCCAGTCTGGCAGGAAGTGACACTCCAAACTCCAATCCCTGAAATTTCTGAACAGCTTACACCACCCTCTCCCCCACCACTTACCCCAATCTTTCTACTGCCAACATCTCAGGGGACATCCTAAACAGGAGGCTGCTGGGAAGGGGGGAAGAGATGTGCAGTTGTTGAAAGGGTAAAAAGAACTCAAGCCACACAGGTGACTATTTCAATTGGTCTTTCCCTTTCTTTCCAGTTCTAGACCTTGAGCAGTCAGCACAACTCTACTGTTGAGAGACTTTGTCAACTGCCATCTTCATTTACCTCATGGCAGACTTAGGTTGGGCATGCGTTGGTTTTCTCCTCTCGAAGACTTTGGGTCCTGTACAATGTCTTGCTTGTGGTTCCTGCTGGGAGGTGCCTTGGATTCATTTCCCTAAGGTTTCTCCTCTTGTGCCTTGGCTGCTCTGCTTTGGGCTCTCCTTGTTTGAATGAACTTTTGTCCTTGAAGGGATGGCTGATCTCAGAGTTTGATCGAGAGTCCATATTTCAAACTCATTCTCTCCCCTACTCTTCTTTGCTTTCTCCCTATCATTTTCAACCTTCCAATGACTAAAAATTTTTGAGTCCACTAGAATTTAATTATTTTGCTTTGATGCACATGAGTACACATGAGACTTTATAATAGGAAACATGGCCTTTTCCCTCAACCACTGGAATCCATGAACACTCCTCAGATTTTCTGGCTATCTAAAAATACATTCACAAACTTGATATGCTGAAAACTGATCTCTTGATTTCCATCTATTCCCAAAGGCTGTTCTCTCATAGCCTTCCCATTTTGGTATATGGTAAATCTTTATCTGCTCATTGCAAGCAAGTCATCCATGATTTCTGTCTTTCACATCCCACAAGCAATCCACCAGAAAATCCTATTGGTGCTACCTTTGGAATATATCAAGAACACAATAACAATCCAATTCTTCACTACCACATTGGTTCAAGCCTTCATTTCTCACTTGGATTATTGCAATAGTCTCCAAACTTCTCTGCTGCATTTCTCACTTATAGCACATTCCCCACAATACAGCCAGAATGCACTTTTAAAATCTAGTTGTCATGTTGTTTCCCATCTTTGCTCAAAAAAAAGGCAATGGCATTTCTATTTCCTTCAGAATGAAAGTCAAAATCCCTATAATGATTTCCAAAGCCCCTATGAAGTCTATGTCCTCTGTACCAATAACCTCTCTAAACTATCTTACACTTATAGCTGCACTGATCATCTTGCTATTTCTGAAAATACCAGACATGTTTTGACCACAGAGGCTTTAATCTTCCATTGTTACCCACTAAAAAACGTTACCTGTCATCCTCTTTCCTGTCACCAAATGGTACACACTCTACTTTCCTTGTTTGTTTACAGCATGCCATGTCACCACTAAAACATAAACTCCATGAAGGTAGGTATTTTTATTTGTTCTATTCTGTATCCCAGAATACGTAGAGTCTGGAATATACAAAACACTTGGTGAATTCTTACTGAATGAATTAAGCAATTGCCTAGAATTCACAAAAGGGACGAGATTGAATGTGAAAATGATTAGGACGCAGTCACTGTCCCAAGGAACTCACAATCTAATTCAGGTGGCAAACAACTCTGCTACAAAGCAGAATGAAGACAAAGTAATTATGCGTACCAAAAAGAGGCTGCTGAGAAAGGACATTACGTGATTTGGCTGATTTGTTCATGACCAATACTACCATGAAATTCCATGAGCATTTATGCTATAAGGTTATTTTGAATGTTTGTCTTAGGCTCCCATTGGATGTTTTTCAGAAGGTGGACAGATATCTGCATTCTAGGCCTTGTCTTTGCTATAAACAGTGCACAGTAAGATGCGTACTAAGAGGTTGTATCTTTGCAGCTAATGAAAATTCATCTAACTTCTATCATTAAGAGCTTATAATTAAGAATAACTTAATAAAATAAATCCTGTATAGGCAATAAAGAGAACAGAATAAAGATGATGATAAACAAATACTATTATATTTTCTAAAGCATACTTTTCATCTCACACTTGTTCTTTCAATCAAATATATGATTGATTCACACTTAAGAACTAGTGCAACAGAGGTATGGCAATAATTAATGCTCCCGGTTAAATCTCACTTGTTTATAAATTCATACCACTCAAACTTAACAAATTAAATCTAAAAATGTAAAATTTCTCATAACTAATACTTAATATTATGTTTTGGTAGCTATGATATATCACATTAAAAATCACATTTATATTTATGTATGGAAATACACAGTTTTTTTCCCCTCAACAAATTATTTATAAAGTATAAGAGAAAGAGAGGTAGAGGAGTAGAAAGAAAGAGCGCGAGAAAGAGAGAGAGTAGAAATTTCTATGACCATTTTCAATCATTCTTGAGTTCTAATCTCAGTTACTCACAGCATGAATCAAATAGGAATGTCACACCTATTCAAGGTTATTGAGTGTCCTTGGAGACAGTCTTCCTTTAAACCACAAAACTGATATAAACCAAGGGAAATCCTTTCCTGCTCTTAACCCTTAACCACAACTTATCTTAAAATTTGTGTGGTGGGCCCCAACGACTGGGGAAACATACATTTTATTTAGTTGCCTGATGTGGAGGTACCCAGAGCACTGTGTGCCTAGAGCTGTGAAAGTCTATACTTGTGCTATTTATCATAATTTTGAGAGGCAGAGGTTGAATTCACCCACATTTTGCAAATAAAAGTTGGAAGACTTTAGAACAATGATTGATATTTTAATTTAACAAAGTTTGAAATCAAAAGAATGGAAAACATGCTGTGTCAAACACAGGAAGGTAAAGGATAGGTTCATATATTTATTTAATTAACATTTTCACTCAATGTCCAAGATGGCATTCTGGACAAAAATTGTTATTTAAACATGAGGGTGATACTTTCAATTCCTAGAAAATACAATTGTATGTACAATGCTATTCACTTCATCTTCATTTCTCTCTTACTTTGATTATGACAAACTTGTCTTTTTAAAGAAACTCATTTGTTTAGGTAAAACCTATGCTGTGTTGGAACACAGTATAAAACAACTAAGCATCTTTGCTGTTGTAGAAGATTCAGTCGCACAGATCACACAGTATAAATGAAATGTCACCACCTCTGGTTAACTCATATGTTCCCCATGTTTTACTTGCTAACAAGAAAAACTCCAAGGTGACTTCAGAGGAGACCCAAGAAGATTTATGTTTCTTTCTTTAGTCACCATAAGGCTATGGAGTGATAACTTAGTTTGTGACAATCATGGGCCTTGGAATGGCAGAATTATCACTGTAACAGCAACAGCAGCAGCAGCTAAGTTATATGGCAGATATCAGGGAGCAGACATATCTTTGGTTAGATACCTAGGTTCAAACACTAAGGAAAATCATATAGAAATTATTCAAAATATTAAAAAGTATCTACCAAATGATCCAGAAGTTCTAGTCCTAGGTATCTGCCTGAAGAATGTAAAATTACTAATCCTTTAATTCTCATAGAATCCTAGGAGGTAGGCACTATTTTATCCCTATTTTATAGTAAAGAAAACTAAGGAACAGAGCAGTCAAATCACTTGTACAAGCTCACACTGCTTTAGAACTGTAATTTTCTTCATACAACCCCCAAAAGAGAAGTGATGATTGTAGACTTTTGCCTGAGGATAGAATCAGCAACAAATTATTGGCCACAAATAAATTGTTTGTCAGCACCAATAATTTCTTCTTAAACCACTTACTTCACCCTCCTCTTTTCCGTCCATAAAATTGCCAATCTGTTTGTTCCTCCTTTTGATACATTTTGGGGTTCTACTCAAATCTGTGCTCCCCAATTGCAATTCTTTGATCAAATAAATGTGCTTTACCTTCCAATTGTCTCCTAAGTTTTAGATTAACAAAGGAAAGCTTAGATTGATTGACCAAAACAAAACTTCAAAATGGTGGCTAAGTTCGTCTAAGTTTACATTATTTATCATCTCCTTTCCCTCTTCTCGCTTTCTTTTTCTTCTCCTTCTCCTCAACATCTCCCCATACATTCCAATCTATTACAGAAGAGTTTAACTAAAATATTACTTTAGAATCTGTGGTGTGTACATGTGTATACGTACATGTATACATGTATACATATGTACATGCTATCCCTCCCTCTTCCTCTATTCTGTCCTTTTCTTTCCATTTGTCATTGTAAATCATATATATTTACATGAATTATAACTTAATATATAAAAAGATAAAAACCATACATATTTTGTCCTCTCAATATGGAAAGCTGTTCCTGGTTTCCCCTCAGTACAGAAAGACTATCCTACTCATAGCAGCTGTTTATAGATTGAATCTTCATCAGAAAGTCTTACTCCAAAACAGATGACTGGATGAAAAAAATGTGGTATATATACACAATGGAATATTACTCATCAATTAAAAATGACAAATTCAATTAATTTATAACAACATGGATGTACTTAGAAGAAATAATACTAGCAGAAACAAGTCATAAAGAAAAAGACAGAAACCAAATGGTTTCACTAATATATGGGATATAGTGAAAAAATAAACAAAAGACTTGAGGGAAAGTCAAAACAAGCTAAGCACCAAACTGAAGTGCACAACTTTGAGCAGGAGGGAAAAG
>PVHY01009127.1:0-15092 GCA_004024945.1 Uropsilus gracilis | reverse complement strand
ACGAGTAGAGAGGAGTAGTGTACTTAGGAATTATAATAATTTTCCACAATAGAGATATTTTTATATTAATACAGATTGACAGATTCAGAAAAACATGAGCATAGTAAATCCTTAAATTGAAAGAATGTGAATTCTTGTTTGATTATTCTCTCACCTTTATTTTAGGAAACATATAGAAATCTAGTGTGTGTGTGTGTGTGTGTGTGTGTGTGTGTGTGTGTGTGTGTGGTGGGAGGAGCTATGAATGTAACATAATAACTTGAATCTTTAAAAAATTGAGGGAGCAGTCTTCACCATACTCTTAGCAGCCTGTAACAATGAATACTGCCTTTCTGGCTCATTTCTTTTCAATCATAATATGCACTTTTTTCCCTTTTGCATATTGGTTCCTTCAGTCTAGATGTTTTTTGCATTTTTCTACAGAATTTCTATAATGATCATTTTTTAATAGCAGTAGAGAGTGGATATACCACAATTTACATACTCATTCCCTGGTTGTTGAGTATTTGCATTCTCTCTTCATTTAGAAATATTGTAACTGAAGTCATATAAAAATAACATGAACATTTCCAATATTTTTTTTTATTTCCTTAGGGTAGATTCCCAAAAGTTGAATTAATGAACCAAAAGGTCTGAACATTTCTGTGGCTTTGGGCAATTACGACAATTTACACTGCCATTAGCAATGTGTGGAAACTCTCTCTTTTCTCATTGTACCCTTGCCAACTTTGAGCATTATTTTTTAATGTCTATTTCAACTAAATAAATTAAAGGTAGCTTCTTACTTTAGTTTGCATTTTCTTGATTATTAGTGAAGCTTAGTATTTCTTGTGCATATGTTAGCTGCATTTTCTCTTTTGTAAACAACTTATAGCTTTTGTGCATTTATTATGGGGACTCTTCTAAAAAATTAAACATTATATTAATACAATAGAACAACCAAAATAACCCTTTCTCTAAAATGCTTTATGAACCTATCTTTAATAGACTGGTATTTGTTCATTTATTTTTCTGTCCTTTTCAGATGAATAAAGTTTATATTAAGAGAAAAGCATTATTATTAGTTGGACATCAACTGTTAGCTTTAGAAAAATATAAAAAATGGGTAAAACCAAGAGTTCTTCTGAAAATGACCTCTTGGTATCTGCCGTTTGGATTGACTTCATTTAGTTTTGCACAAAATAAACTATAGCTTTCCTAAGTTCTAAGATTTAAAAAACACACAACAATTTGAGTGTGATAAGAGCCTAGACAGAAGTTAACATACTCGTTGATCTTGTCATGGAGTTGTACAGATATTTTGGTGTCTCATGGATATGTTGGGGAGGGGAAACTACTCAATCTCCACCTTTCTTAGTTTATTGCTAAGACTCCTGATGGATAGGCGTCCTCAAGATGCTAACAACAGCTCTTCCCAAGACATGTCACTTTGGGTTGCGCAGGGTTATGAGAAATATTGTACCATTCCTTTATCTAGAAGACTAAAAATGGAAGGTATTACCCAGAATTAGGATTTTTATCAAATAACTTTTCTACTAAAGAAGTGTATCTTAATGGTAGAGCAAACACCTAATTGCAGAGTATCTGGTCTTCACATGAGTCACCCTCTCCTCAGTATGTGAACTTCCTCCTCTTTCTTTGAAATATCAGTCACTTATCTCATACTTAACCTCATGATACACACACACACACACTATAATTTTGTCCCACTAGATTTAGAAAATACACTTATGTAGATTCTCCATAATATGGAATTAAATATGTTCATTTCTCTGCTAATATGATCTGATATTAATTTGGCAGTGTGGCCAGCCTGAGAAGATCTGGGAGGAGGGAGGGTTTCTCTCCACCCTTACACCTTCCTAAAATAAATGATAGATTGACAGGAGGAAACACAGAACGTTAATAGCACATAATGCTTTTGTGTACAAGAGAAAGACTGTGGAAAACTTAATAATTCCCTGAAATGGTGAAGGCCATCAACTTAAATACAATCTTTAGTTAAAGATAAGAATGCAGGGGCAGTGGTCTAGAATATCAAAGAAAATTTACAGGAAAACGGGAAAGATAAATGTTGAATAAAACGTTTGCCTTGCCATGCAGTAACAATGAGCATTATGAAGAATAGGCCTTGCTAAGTTCCCTCCAGCCTATCATATTTACCTCTTATTTTTTTATAGATAACTCTGATATCTCTTTCTTCCTGGGATAGGGAGGGAGAACCCTTTACAACTGGAGATTTTACATTATATATCTAAGCATCTCTCCCAAAAGGGTAACCTCTACTTCTTTTTAAAAGAGCTACTCTTATGCCTGCTGCTTATAAAATTAGCCAACTCAAAATAAACCTTATGTCAAAGAGACATATTTATTTATTTATTTTTCTTTTTTTTTCTTTTCTTTTTTAAAATTTATTTTGTTCTTTAGATCACAACCTCTGTAAGTATTTTTTTGGGATACTGCCCCCTCCCTCCTCCCTCTGGTACCCCTTCCATTCTCTCAAACCCCTCTCTTTGTTGTTTACTAGTTGTGCTAAGTCCACTAGTCTCTTTCCTGTGGCAGTGTCCTTTCACTGGGTGAGGGACTGTGTTGTTGGAACCAGGCGAGCCTTGCTGGTAGGTTTCATTCAGTCTTAAGTTTGTGTTGGGGGGTCAGGCTGTATTCATTTGTGATCTGTCCACGTTTTCTTGTTGCAGGCCATCTTCTCCAATCCCATCTCCATTGCTTTGCTGCTTTTCCTTATGGCTCTGGTGTCAGATTTAGGGGGTCTCGCCCCCAGCCAGTGTAGGTCAAGAAGTTTCTCTGTGAATACAGACATCTATGAATGGCCTTTGAAGATCATCTCCTCTGCCTCCGTTTGCAGTTTTGATGTGGGGCTGATTACCCCATCTTTGGCCATCCTCCCCTCTCCTATAGTGTGGGGAGGGTGTGTTGCTCTCCTTGAAGGCATCTCCAAAATGTCCCGGGTCGTCTTGGCCTGGTGAGCGCATAAGTGCACATGGTAACATCGTGTCTCAAAGAGATATTTAAAGGTGGCAAATTTGTTCCCCTTCAATATGGCCCTAACATTTTATCAAAAAAAAAAAAAAGAAAAAACAGATCCTTACTATTCACAAGTTAGGCTGAAAATTTTATGTATTGCAAATGGAACTTCTTCACCAAGAGATGAAGGTATTCCCAGTAGACTATTTTTATAGTACATAGGTAGTCTATTATGTCAGAAATACTATTCAAGAGTAGAAATGAAATTGTTTACCACATTGGTTCCCACTTGTTCATTTAAGCTAATTGTTTGGTCAGCAGTTTTTAAAATCTTACAATGAAACGATGGAAGGGCCCTCTTAGAAAAAATATTCGCCAAAACTGATTTGACCTCATTGTAAAAATCTTTGCAACTGCTGTTTTCACATCAGTTGCTTATCTGGTTCTTTAGGCCAATTTGAGAAAAAAATGTTGCTAATTCCACAACTGAATAGCGATGATTAATTAATTCATTTTTCTTTTAGTAGATGCTCCGTGGTTTTTTCTCTTTTTTTTTTTTTTTTTTTTTGGGATACAAAGTCCAAACATTTTTATGGGCACTGATGCTAGATCACGTGCATGGAGAGAAAGATTAGCAAAAGAGAAAGCTCACAATCACCAGTTTCCACAAGGAAACACTCGACTGAAACATGCTTAAGAAAGAAAAATGTCAATATCCAAACATTTAGATTACTTATTTTGGACATTTGCTCTCACTTAATTTTCCCTATTTCTGCTTACCCACTCTGGACTCCTAAACTCCCCAATATACCACACAACACAAACTCAGATACAAACACACCCACGCATACAGGGATGGACAAAGTTCCCGGGAAATGGAGCTCTGATTTGAAAGTTAGATCATGGTAATAGCTTAGTGAATGCAAAAAAGAAGGTCCTGAATCTCTCGATCATATTTCAAGTTCATTGAAACAGGGATTTTTTTAAATTGTGCAACTGACTAGCACATTTCTATGCCTTAGTAATTTGAAAATAATAGTACATCTCTGAATTACAGTGACATCTTTCTCCATCATGCCATGTCATTTGGAACTCGAACAACTTCCTAAAGAAGTTGCAAATCATCTTTCTCTTGTAACTCCTCAATATCCTTTGTGGTGGATTATGTAAATTAGTTAAACATTAATATGGGAAACAATCTTCAAGAAAATAGAAGGTAACTCAATGTTCAAAAGCATTTTTACTCTTTAGAGAATAACAAGAGCTGCTTATTTCCCCAAGTAAACAATCATATTCAATTCATTTTTGTTATAATGAAATCCATTGGGGTTTCATAAATTTCATAGTAATTTAAACACTAACATCCTTATCCAAAATGTAGCATCAAATCTAATATATCATCTTCAAAAGTAATAAGTTTTAAATATGGTATTATATAACCAGAGATATCACTTTCTTCCATAGTTTGCAAATAACAAGAATTAATTGTAGCTCTCTATTACTATCTATCTTCTTCATGAGTTCCACGACATTTGCACTTTTTCATTTTCTTGTTCCATGTACACCAATTGAAAGCAGAAGCATTTTTGTTGTTTACTATTTGAAACTGATTTTCAATATGGTAAATGTTAGATGGAAAAGTTGCTAATCTAATAAAGATAACATACACTACAAAGAAGTAGGTCTTTACTAAGTTAATTGTAGAGGTGGATACATGGATTAATAATGATTGTCAGAGTTTGTACCAAGTATTTTGCCACCCTGGGCAAATGCTAATTACACCAAAGATAGGCTATATTACAAAGAGTCCTATGAGATACTCCTAAAATGTATATTCTGGACCCAGTTTTATGAAAAATTAAGTGTTTCATAATTTTTTACTACAAAGTGGGGAAAATACCTAATATCATTAATCCTATGAACTCACAACACTATCAACCTTAGCACATAAAAATAATATGATTCATTGTTCCAAAAAGCAAATACCAGAGGGAAATTCCTAGTATATAAATACAGTTGTCAGATTCCCTAAATAATAATAATTCTCTTTCTCCTCTTTCCCCTACTCTTCATCAGAAGTGAAAGGATTAGAAAGAAAATTTTGCTATTATTTAAAATTGATGGTAACATTTAATCCTCAAAGACTTCATAATGAGAAAGGCTTTCCTTATTTTACAGAGGAGGAATCAGAGGCACAGAAAGGTTAAGTACTTCCCCATAATCACACAGCTAGAGGAGCTACAGTTCAAATCCAAAAGGTTTAATTCCAAGGCCTGTGCTTTTCATCTCTTTGTTATTGGAAGGTCACAGATTATCTGAAATAACATTCAAAGGAAGCTGTCAGAGCAAGAATGGAAAACTCAGGCAAGAATTTAGGTTACAGTTTAGAAGATCAAGTAACCTCTGGATTTTGCAAGGAATATGAAAGGTATTCGGCCTTTCATATTCCTTCAATAAATATGAAATAAACTGCTGCACAAGAATGGCACAAAGGTTCCCAGTAAGGCAGGAATTTAGATCTCAGTGAAAGGAACCTAGAATGCCATAATTGAAACAATAAAAATTTAAAAATAGCTGTTCTGAATGGATATCAGGTGCAACAAAATTTACACTGCATACCATATTTTGCATTAACTAAATATGGTAAACAGGAGAAATTTCATTGTATTTAACTATAAACCCCAATTGAGAGGGAGTGAGAATGCTGAATCAATGCATGATCATTTCGATAGAGATTTCTGGATCCTTACAGGCCACAAAAACTCTACTAGATTTCTTGAATCTCCCTACCAACAAATAGTAATAACATAGTAAAGATTGAACTGTAATTTTCACCTTTGTGATTCCCTGTTATGATATCTATGTTTTCAAATTTACCTACAGGGAGTAATACAATGCAATTACAATTGGGTTTTTATTATAGGGAACAAGGTTGGCAAAATGTAGTAGAAACAATACAACACTTGCATTCAGGAAGTGTGAGTTTGAGCCCATCTTGTGTCACTTAATATATAACATTGGCTGAATCAGTTAACCTCTTTTGTATACTGAACACAAAATACCCTTCATCCCTCAGATTGTTGGCAGAAAACACAAAGTAATACTCATGAACACACCATGTAAAGTGTAAAACAATTTATAGAGCTAAAATTACTACCTCCAACTATATCAATCCAAGATAATCTATTGTTCTGAAAAGTATTATTAGCTAGCTAATGTTACTAAACTTTGTTTTTTTGTAGTTGGTTTATTTCTTTTTTATATCACTTTATTGAGCTATAATTTATATAGCATACAAGTCACCCTTTGTATGTATACAATTCAATGATTTGGGGTACATTTCTAGAGCTATGAAGCCATCACTATACTCATTTTTAAACAATTCAATCACTTTAAAAGTAAGTTCTACATCAGTTAATCAGCCACTCCAATTCGTCCTTCCCTAAGCCCCCTGACAACGATTAATACACTTTCTGTCTCTATCATTTACTTATTCTGGACATTCTCTATAATGGAATCATATAATATGTGGCCTTTTGCATATGGTTTCTTCTAACATTCCTTTTATATGCTCCTGCTCCTCAGTGCAGTTGTAGGTATCAGCATTTCATGTACTTTTTATTTCTGAATATAATATTTTTGAACACTGTCAAATCTGCCAATATTTTTTTCTAAGGATATTCTGTACTACCCCCTTTTTTCACTTTTGGAATTCATACACTCTATACTTGGTACTTTTTATGTTGTCTCACATATCCCTAAAGCTCTGTTCATTTTGCTTTAATTTTTTCACTCTGTTCCTAAAATGGATAATTTCTACACATCAATCTTCAAGCAAACTGTCTCTTACCATTTTCACACTGCTGCTGAGTTCGTGTAGTAATTTTTTTATTTTAAATTATTATATATCTTCATTTCAACCACAGAATTTCCATTCTGTTCTCTATAATTTCTGATTCCTTTTTGAAGGAAACTTAGCTTGTTCATTTTTGTCATACTTTCAGTGATGTCTTTATTCATAATTGCCTTTACTTCCTTGAAGATATTTATAATAGCTGCTTTGAAGTCTTGTCTACTAATTGCAACAACTGGAAACACCGGAGAATGTTTATATTACCTAATTTTGTAGCTGAGTATATGAGTATACATGTTGTGCTTTCCTATTTTTTTGACATATTTCATAGTTTTTTTTGGGGGGGTGTTAAAAACTGGATATTTTAGATAATATAGTGTAGCAACTCTGAATTCTGATTTTACCCCAGATAGCTACTATTGCTTTTTGTTTCTTTAGTAATATGCCTGAATTAAATCTATTAAATATATCACCCAATGATGTGTGGCTGCTGATTTCCCTGATCAGCTATTTTGTCATCTTCTTTTATAAATCCTGGCTTCCTAGAGGTGAACTTCGTGTCCCTGTATCTTTGTGGTTAGTAACTGATTGAACAAGTTGTGCTCAACTACCTTGAGGTTGCGATTTCTAGCTTCTGCCAATGGATATTAGTATGGGAAAGAGGATAAATCCAAGTGTACACTATTTTCAAGATTGTCAGTTTTTATTTTCCACTTGGACCTTTTCATGAGTTTGTACACTGCCTCAGAGTTTGATTAGAAGGATGTGGTTGGCTTGAGCCCTCTCAAGTCTCTATTATCTGTTGCATTAATATACAGTCTCATATAATTTATAGAAGCAGAACCACAACCTTATGTTAACAGAACTGTTGGCCCTCCAGAATAGGCCTACTCTACTGAGACTGTCAATTCTACTAACAGTGTCACTGTATTTGGGCATAATACACCTTACCATATCAAGTTAACCATCTTCAGCCATAGCAGGAAAGCTACAATTCTTTTAGCCTACCCCCACCAAGGGCAGTGACCAAACTGTGTGTATAGAGGAGGGGTTTGGGTGAGTGAAATAGAAACTGAGTGTGGTTGGGGATAGTGGGAAAATAGAGAGCCTTCCACACCACAGATCTCCATCTTTTATCGCACAAAGTCAATAGCTCACTCATAGTGCTTCTTGGGTTGTTGCAAACCTTGGTTTAATTTCAGAGGTATTTAAAGGGTCAGTTTGTCTATTTATTGAGATGTAAGGTTTATAGATGAGTTAAGAAAATGAATTTGTAGATCTTGCCTAGATCATAGTCAGAAATCCTGTACAAATTACTAATCTTTTAACTGCAAGAATATACAGAAATGCTACACATTAGGGATTTGTGTGGTTTAATTTTAATACTAGAAAAAATAATATAAAATTGCCTCATTAATAATTTACTATAAATTATATATTGATGCAACATTTGGATATATCGGGTTAAGTAAAATACAGTATTATAATTTACCTATTTATTTTTTAAATGTGGCTCCCATAATTTGAATAAATATTTTGCATTGCATTTATACTAAGCAATACTTGTCTAGATCTAACATTCAGTTTATATAAAGCACTAGAGACAAAGAAACATCAAATAATGGATGTAAATAGATCAAGAGTGTGATAAACTTCTAAAAGAAAAAAATGATCAAGTTAAGTAAATTACAAAGAAAAAATTAAAAGTGGTAAGGTAATGTAGGGATTAAAAGAGAGCTATCTACAAATTGCAATGCATTTTATTAGGAGTCTGTTTTGAACAAAAAAGTGAAAAATCTACATATACATTTATGAGCTCAGCTGGAAAATTTGGGAATATAAAGGACATCTAATGAGATTAAAGATTTGCTGTTTATTTTTAAGGTGTAAGTCAGTATTAGAGTTAGGTTAAAGAAGAGTCTTGATGTAATCACACATTAAAGTTTTATAGATAAAATTATATGATATCATAGACTTACATCAAAAAATCTAGGGGAGCAAGAAAAGGAAGGTAAGGTATAGATAAATCATAATTATCCAAATCTTCAAACTTATTGAAACTATGTAATGGCTAACAGTTTTGTTCATTTCAGTCATGCTTTCTACACACACATACACACACATATATGATTAGAAATGTGATGACAAAAAGTTAAGTCAAATAGTTTTGAAGAAATATTATTTAGCAAAACATTAAAATAGAAAGTTAAATGGAATAATAATATACAAAAGTGAAATTAATAATAAAAAATTTAAGCTAGCTAGTTTCATGGGAAAGGGGTTGTTATAGTGGTTGCAGTTTAGCAAATTATTTATAAATTTTTCTTAAGTTCTTTATGATTAATTCTACTAAATTCTTTATAATTCTACTAAATGTTTTATCATTTACTACTAAAATCTTTTTAATTAATTTCAATTAATTTCAATTAGAAAAGCAGTACCCCTCTTACATATTTACTACCAATTATTTGAAAAAATTAAAACTAAATGCAAATACAAGAATATACTAATGGAAATTAAATCTGTGTTGTATGAATATGAATGACTTATTTGTTTTATATTTTCCTTCATCTTTACAATGAGGATACACTACTTTTTCATCAGAAAAAAGGAATGAGTTTTTCTATGGAAAAATTGAAATTTTTACTTTCCTTTCTGTTCTCCTTATTCATGTTTACACAAATATGTGACTATTCTATTATTCAATAGAAGATATTCACCTAAGAATCTAAATATCTATCTAATTATATAGGTATATATATTTAATACATAGAAATAAAAATGAAATTTTAACCATAAAATATAAATGTAAAATTTAGTTATAAATATCTCAATATCTATTTATGGATATTGACCTAAGTTCTAAGTAGATATTTTCAATCTTTTAAATTCACATGCATTATTATAATTAATATACAATACCCCTCTGACGTAGCACAACAGGAGGATGTTATTATTTCCACTTTCTGATGAGAAAACAGCCTCAAATAGTAACAAACCATATAAGGCATAACAGTCATAGAATGAGAACCCAGGTCTCATTACTCCTAGACTGGTGCCATTTTCACTATAAGATGTTGTGTTTAATAAATGGTATCAAACTCATGATACTATTAATTTAGTTGATAACTAACTTAGGCCCACCCAATTGAATTCAAGTTATTTACATCAATTAATTGTACTATCTGTTTTACTAAACAGTAACTGAGAGCCATGTGCAGGAAAGAGGCACTCAGATGAAATAACAGAGAGGAAGCAGTAGAATTTTGTGACATATGGCATGCTTGTTGATGAACTCAAAGGTAGTTTTCATGCCAGCTTTTGGTCTGCAAAGTGTCTTTCATTTCACTAAGAGGTATACATCATGCCAGGAAATGCACAACCTCCTAACCCTTTCTTTTGAAATCTAAACCCATGAGGGCATTGACTTGGCAAGACTTGATGGAACATTGAATGCAATATGTTTGACCCATTTGTGGGTACAAACTATCTAGATTATGCACTGTGGAGAAGGACTATAGCTTGTCACCTGGATTTCCCCATTTGTTCAGGGAAAGTGGGGATACAAAGGAGTTTTAGGTTCATCTTTGGCTAGAGAATATGATTTATACTTTCAGAGATTAAAAATTAAACAAAAATAAAGAAAATTAAAGTTAAGCTATGAAGCAATCAAGAAAACAAAAGTGTAGGATAAAAATTGCTAAGTGCTCCTAAATGGACTATCTTTGCCTCTTGGCCCTGGGTGTTTATAAAACCCTCAAGTAGAGTTTGTTCATTCTAAAGGTTCTAATTATTGCAAATGAGTCTACTTCTTTAGTGGGAAAAGAGATGCACCATAGAGTATTTGAAGATACTTTTGCTGTTAGAAACAAAACATTTTTGCTTTCTCTACTACAAGAATCTTTATTACTAACTCAATAGACAATTTCTGGATAAACAGCAGTTTAGAAAGAACTTATTTAAACATAAGTTGAAGGGTTGAGACATGTCTTTTCCAGAAATACCATGGTCACTTTGGATTATTTGTAACTTGGGCTGGTATGGTCAATCTTTTTCATTTGGCAGACCTTACCTCAAATGCAAATGACTCCTTACTGGGTTATGGAATTGCATGGGAGTAGAAATGAAATATTTTGGAGCTTGTGTTAAGTGCTGAAGTCATAGTTGGTTAAAGGAAGTAGTATGTTCCTTAAACATCTCTATTACTGAATAAAGAGAAGGAATATTTGGAAAATATGCTTAATTCAGTTAGACCTAGGTTCTCCCACCAGCTCTTCAACTCATTTCATGTTTTCTGAATTATAAAACTGGATGAATAATGTCTACCTTGCAAAATTCATATGAGAATGAACAAAAACAAATGCTGGATATATTTGGTAGTATAAATTTTGAAAGAATATACATCGGCAAGGTATAAACATTGTTAGATGATAGAATTCTTGGGTTATAATTATTAGATGATGGCACTAAGACACATTCTTATTTTTCTTTTTATTGTTTTATTTTTTTCCTTATTGTGAACACATTATAGTATTATCGTGAGGAAAAAAAAACCACCTACTATTTAAATAATGCATGCAAAACTTTTAGTCTAGTGTAACGTGCACAATAACTGCACACATTTTCTCATTGCTGGTTAACATCAATGTTGTCATTAACACAATCATTATCTTATTCTTCCTATTACTGGCATGAAAACTGAGGTGCATTGAGATGAGCTTTACTTAAATTCATGTTCTTGCAAAAACAAACTAACGTATCATGTAAAATGTACACATAAAAAGAACACATCTGATCTCATAAATGAAGTCAATTTAGTTGAGATAGTCACTAACCCAACAAAAAAATAGACCTTTACTGAATCAGACTGCTAAAAACGAAGCAATATTTTGACATGGGGACAATGTATGCAAGAAAGGATATGAAAATTTGAGTGACATAAAATCATATCAAGAACAGGAAAGGATTTCCAATAATAAAAAATAAATGATAATAATATTCTTCAGTAGTAATTTACCAGTCCTCACATTAAAAAGTAGGTAAACTTTGTCTTTGCAATTACTACCTTTTCTGTCACTCACATAAATGCATGTGTGTGACACACACAAATATCCCATCCTGTCATTTCTTCAAAATCTCAGACATTTTGTAGCTTCCAGACAGTACAAAAGATCCTACATAGCACCTTCCCTTTAGCCTTCAATTTTCTTCCTCTGTTTCACCAAAGATTACTTTATCAGTCTATATATTCCACTCTCTAATGTCTTCTCCAGATGTCTACCTGTCAACACCTTTTCAAAGTGATTAATGACTAATCAGAACTAAATGGATTAACCTTCTCAGAAGTTAACTTTAACAGAGGTCATCTGGAAATTCAGTATTCTTAACAAAAGGTAACAATTTCTAGGTTTGAAACTTAGATCCACGGTGCACCACTGAGGGAGATATTTTGAGACTAGAGAGTGCTTTCCTTTGTGACTCTAAAGTTGAAGTATTACAACAACCACTGATATATTCTGGGACTGAATTCTAGCTAGATGTGATTCATAGAACCTCATGACAGAGTCAGGACTGGCTTATATCATTGTCTTCCATGGATTTCATATTAAGTGAGGAGAAATGAATTCATCCCCAGATAGAAACAAATAATGATATTTTTCCCCTCCACAGCTTCAGAGAATTCCGTGTTATATCATGAATTATTTGAACATATGGATAAACAATGTTGAATAGGTTAAGGATTTGGAATTCCCACGAATTGCTTGATCATATGGCTAAACAATGTTGAATAGGTAAAGGCTTTGGAATTTCCTATCAATTGCATTTCTATGGCTATATAAAAATCTTCTAATAAGATTTAGTGATACAAAGCTAGGGTTCTTTTCTTCTTCTGCCAATGTTAAAGAGTGTCCTGCAAAACCACTGGCTTCAAGTTATTGAAAAAAAAACAAACAAACTGGGATTTCCAGAATCTTTCCCATTCCATCACAGTTGGAGTTTGTTTCAAATATATAAGGCTAAAAATGCCCACAGTAACTGACTCTGACCCTTTCATCTTCAACAAAGCATGTGAATTACAGTCAACAGTCTGTGCTCAGGCATTCTGTCAGCAAGAAATCTCTATTGATTGGGGCTTCAGCCAATACCATAATAGATATTTCTAAGGATGACCCTGAAAAGCAGCATCAACTGGAAGTGCCTTCTGAATATTCAAAAAAGGACTATACTCCATTCATTATAGTTTCAGATCTAAGTCTCACACTGAATCTAGCTTAATAAATTCACATTTCTTAGAAGTAGTATAAGGTGCATTATTTGAAGAAGTAGGGTATCTGATTTTTCAATCATGCCAAATTTATAGAAACACTACCATCAAGGCATAGACCTCTGAATCACCCTTTAGGCCCACTATAACTTTCTTTGATGCAGTGTCACTTGAAAGCATTTACTCATAAGCAAGTGTGACTAACACATGGATGACATCCACTATGCTCAGAGATAAGTAGTCATTTATATCTCTAAGGTATCTTGACATCAGAATACATATAGGTTGACAAATGTGGCATGATCTGTAATCACTTACAAACTACTTGTCACAGAAAATGAACTGGGTGTGGGCCATCTTTTGGCAATGCTGTCAGTATTTCACATAATACGTAGCCTAGACTTCCAACTGTGTTTAATTAAGAGAATATTATAAACACTAATTAGCTGCATTTAATTTTTAAAGCAATTTAAAGTTCATAGTTTAAGGGGGAAAAAATGAAAAACAATAGACATGGTCTGTGCAATGTAATTAATGTTTAGGAAGCAGTCAGTGAAGCGCAGCATAATGAGGTTGACAAGTCAGTAGCCCTGACATTTCTACACAATATCACAACTCAAACATCATTTCAAAAAGCCTTGAAAATTAAGTATGGCACATCAAGTGTACTGTGGTGCAGTGGCAGTGGGGGTGGGGAAAATCTGGTAGTTAACAGTTTGCAATCTCTAATCAACAGCAAGACTTAGAAAGGTATACATGCTGATACACAGGAGCAAACAAAATGAGAGGGGAATACGGGCTTCTTTTTTGGCAATACTACTAGTAATAGCTGTAGTCAAAATCAAATACATGACATGGGAAATAAGGAATTATTTCATTCTCTTTTCCTTCATCCGAAGGTCATTCAGTCAGTGAAAATGAAATATTAAGGTGTTCAATTTCTTTGAGAATGACTAGCCCAATGGGATCATAGCATTCTGAGTATTTTTTTCAGGAATATTTAAGCAGGATGACCAAGGTGATTTTTCTCCTTTCAATTAAAAAAGTAAAAATAAAATAGAGTTGTCCCTCTCATATATTACTTAAACCTATGCTGAAAAAAGAGTTGAAAATTTCTATGATGCTTTCAAGTATAGAGGCTGTTGTCCCAAGATTTATTTGATCACACAACATTCTCTTTGAGGCATTCTCCTATGAAATATTTGTCATGCCGTCTGCTGAATTGAAGACAATATAATGGTCCAAAATCTTATAAGTAATCATTTTGTTTTTAGCTTTGAATTCTTAGAGAACTCAATATTTAAAATGACGGTTCTTTGTAACAGGTGCCTTCCAAGTATGTGTGTCTCAGATTTCTTATCAGCAGGACTTTTTAAGCTATTACATGTATTTGCATTCTTCATTAGAATTAACCATGCAACCTGGTACATCATTTCTTCACCATATCCATTCCCTAGACCCATGTTCCTTACAAATCTGTGATCTGAAAAAGTTTAAAATTTTCTTTTGTTTCTGTACTACTGTGTCTTGCCTTCAGTTCTCATGAATTTTGTTTACAGTATGAAAAAAACACAAATCACCATCCTAAATTAGGAAGGAATTTTAACAGAAAGCTTATGATCAAGAAGTTTCTGTAGTTATTTTTTTTAAAAAAATTCCTGACTTTCTTTTTACATACCTGATTAAACCCAACTTCTATCACTCTGTCCTAATTAAAAGATATGAAATATTGGGGAAAGTTATATATAAAGATGGTCATGTCTCAACATTGTTTATAAAATTGAAATAATGGAAAACACCCAGGAGGTAGGCAGACCGACCATTTGCATCTCTATGGACCCTGGCAATTCAGCCTAACCCCAGTTCGGACTGAGTTGGTTCGGGGGAGGGGAAGGAGCCGCACCTGGCGTAACTGCGCGCCGCCGACCACAAAGTCCCGGGAGGGGACTGAGATTCTCTCGGGGACGGGAGTCACCTGCAGAGGGGACTCCA
>PVHY01009126.1:31959-58053 GCA_004024945.1 Uropsilus gracilis | reverse complement strand
GGGTGAAGCGGGGAAGGTCGGGCGGTATGGCCGCCAGTCTCCCCCGGGTTTGCCTTCAACACAAGAGCTCTAATCAGGAGTGATACCTTAAGACAATATCCATCCATAGAAACCAAACCAGTGAGATACTGGTGGAAAGTCCCTTAACATGTGCCACCTGGGCAGGACTCAAGGGGAACAAGGCGAGTACCACACGCATTGAACTGGGGGAACCAATAAAATATGACGCCTACAATGTCACCGAGAAGATTTGAACAAAAACTTGGCACAGAGAACATGTCAATAAGGGCACTGCACACCCTCTCTGTTTAGAGGGAAGATACCACGGAAAGCCGGGCATCGTGGCTCGTGCCTGTAATCATCAGCCTGCAAAGCAGTCGGGGCTAGAGAACGTGGCCTGAGTCCTGCTCGGGACAACACAGCGAGACCTAGCCCCAAATAGCTGAGTGTGGTGGTGCACGCCTGTAATCCCTGCTACATGGGAAGCTGAGGCAGGGGATTGCTTGAGTCTGTGGTACCTCGGGCAACAGTAGCCTGCGGCTCCACGGACAAAAATAGCAAGACCCAGACTCAAAAAAAGAAGAGGCTTCTCTAATGGCAGTGGCCCCACAGCAAAGCCCCAAGGGGGGAGGAGACCTACCATCAGCTGATGGATCTCCCTTCAAGTATCTGCTCTTCCAAAATATAAGGTGGAGTCATGCCCCCAAAGCCAAAGACCTGAAGCATGACTGAAGGAGCAACAAAACAAGGCACAAACTGCGGAGATGAGACCCACCACGACCAAAGGTGTTCCAAAAGCAGTACAGGAATGATAAACAGCACGTTCTACCAAGTCCGGGGAAATCGCACCCTCACCAACAAGGATGAGGAAAAGGATCAGAGAAAAAAAAAGAAAAGACTAAAGGACTAAACAAGGACAAACAGCAAAAAGAAAGGAGGCAAAGAGACCAGGGGAGATGTGGTGTGGGGGAGTATTCCCATGGGGATTAGAAGTTATATAATCATATATTGTAAAATATGCAAAAATAAAAATTAAAAAAAAAAAAAAGATAGGATACAACCTTCCAGAACTTATGGGACACAGCAAAA
This sequence comes from Uropsilus gracilis, assembly GCA_004024945.1. Classification (NCBI taxonomy): domain Eukaryota; kingdom Metazoa; phylum Chordata; class Mammalia; order Eulipotyphla; family Talpidae; genus Uropsilus; species Uropsilus gracilis. The sequence goes on along the minus strand of PVHY01009126.1, from coordinate 56,964 downwards.
AAATAGTACTACAGTGGAGGTAAAAAGCACATAGGCCCACATTAAGACACACAAAAGAGATTAAATAAATAATATCCTCTCTCATTTTGATGGATGAAAAAAAGAACAAACAAAACAAAAAGCCAATAGAACAGAAATAAAAATCAAAGCAGAAGTAAAAATAAAAATAAAAAAAGACAGTCCAAAGATTATGAAACCAAAAGTAGTTCTTTAAAAAGGGTAAGTCAAAATTGACAAATATCTAGCAAGACTCACTAAGAAAATAAGGGAGAAGTCTCAAAATATAATTATCAGGGTCAAAAATGAAAGAAGCAAAATTACAACAGACTGCAGAAATTCAGAGAATAATTAGAGACTGCTATGAAAAAACACTAGGAAATTCAATAACCTAGACAAGATGGGTAAATTCTTGGAGTTAACAATCATCGGAGACTGAGGAAGGAAATATAAGTCCTGAATAAACCAATCAAAAGCAAAGAAATTCAAATAATCAAAACCCTCTCCAGAAGCGAAAGTCCAGGATCATACAGCTTCATAAGTGAGTTCTACTAAACTTTCAAAGTAAAACTAATACCTATTCTACTCAAACTCTTCCAAAAAACTGAGAAAAAAAGGAATATTTCCATACACATTTAATGAAGCCAATGTTAATCAAAACCAAAGACAACACATAACAAAGAAAACTATAGAGCAATTTCCTAATGAACACAGATGCAAAAAGTCAATAATATCTAGCAAATCAAACCCAATAATGGAACAGTAATCACAACCATATATTAAAAATTCTATGTATTATAATCTAAATTTATATTATATAATTTTATATGTCACATTGTAACATATTGTTATAACAATTATAAGATTAATCCAATAATCCAAAAGGATCATGCACCATGACCAATGGGATTTACACCACATACACAGGGTGATTCAACATCTAAAAATCAATCAACATAATTCACCACATCAAGAAAAACAAATACAAAAACTATATGATTATATCATTTGATGTTCACAAAACATTTAATTAAATTCAGCATTGATTTATGATGAAAACCCTCAAAAAAGTGGTAACAATACTATAAATATTAACATAATAAAAACTATATAAAATAAATCCATAATTAACATTCTCAATAATGAAAAACTAATAGCTTTTCCAAAAGCTCTGGTACAAGACAAGGATATGCACTCTCACCACAGCTATACAACATGGTTTTGGAGTCCTAGGTAGGTAAGAGAGGGATGAAAAAAGATCTAAACTGGAAAAGAAGTAAAGCTATCATCACTTGCAGACATGATAATAAACAGAGAGCCCTCAGGACTCCACTTGGAAAAGACCAGATATAGAAAGTGCTGATGAGTGTGTAAAGAATGATGTTGGTGGGAAGACAGACTGGCCTAGCTCCTATGAAAAGCAGTATGGAAGCTTGTTAAAAGATTAAAAATGGATCTACCATAGGAGCCAGTAATTCCACTCCTAGGTATCTGCCCCCCAAATTCAAAAACACTGATTTGAAAGGAAACCTTCAATCCCATGTTTACAGCAGCACTATTTGTAATAGCTAAGCAATGGAAATAACCTTGGAAATAACCTAAGTGACCAAAAACATGAATGAATCAAGATGGTAAATACACACAAGGAACACTACTCAACAATCAAAAAAAAAAAAAAAAAAAAGAAGAACGTTTGTGCCATTTGCAGCACCATGAATGGATTACAGTAAGTGAATGAATGATTACAGTAAGTCAGAGGAGAAAGATACATAGTGGACGGTGCCACTTATGGAATATAGAGAGATCAAAGAAAGGGTCGGATAGAGATAAGCTTAAAAACTAAGATTTTTAAAGCTGACCAAATAACTGAAGCATGAAGAGAATGGAGAGGATGAGAATAGAGGAGAGGGAGCAAAATGAACTATGGTGGTGGATGATGAGTGATATGGTAGTGGGGGCATTCTGGTAACTACACTTCAAAGGCAGGAGCCCTATACTTACAAATTAGCAAGTACCTCAAAAAATGATAATGTCACTTTATGCAATAAAAATATGATTTATAAGCTAAATGGTATTAATTATAAGGAAGTCAGATGTTCCTTTCTTTAGTCAAGAGGAAGAGGCAGCTAGAAACTCCAAAGAAAACAAAAAGTAATAAATATGTAAAAAAAAAAAAAAAGCGGGGGATAGGGAGGACACAAGAGATTAAGATGGTTTATGAGTGATAAGGTGATGGGAGAACCTCAGGGTAGACAATATGTAATACATGTGCGTGTGTGTATGTGAAATCAATAAAACAAAGAATTACCAACAAAAACAAAAGAAATAAAAATAACTTCCATTTGAATGTTTTTAATTCACTTAAAAAAGTGATAAATATGAAAGTAAAGAAACATGGCAGGTGATGGCATATAGAAAGAACTGATCTGATCTTCATGTTTAGAATATTATCCCTTATATGACACAGATCTAGAATCAGAATTTTTTTTTTTTTTGAGACTAGGTCTCACTATTTTGCCCAGGGAAACCACAGGCTCACGTTGCCCAGGGTACCACGGACTTAAATGATCTCCATTCTCAGCTTTCCAGGTAGCTGTGATTACAGGCGCATGCCACCACAACAGCTGTTATTTGATACAAGGCTATGTTGCCCCATGGGTCGCGAATCTGCGGACTCAAGTGATCCTTAGTCTCAGCCACTCTCTAGGCTGCACTTAAAGGCATGTACCACCGTGCCTGGTTGAAATCACAGAATTTAATTTTCTCTCACAGATCAAGTCATGCATCTCAGATCTGCTGTGAATATTTACATAATTATAATACTACATAGGACTTTTACTGGTAATTAATTAATGCACTCAATCCACAAACTTATTTTACAGATCTGAATGCAAATGTTAGTAATGAAATATATATACTTGAAAATAGGATGAAACTAATCTCGTTTTATCAGTTGGAGAATTAAAATATTCTGTACACATTAATTAGCGAGAAAAATAAAACAGAATCTTAGGCATAAGTGGTAAGCCACAAGAGACAGGTCTGAGAAAGTTTAAGAAACTCATTAAAGTCACCAGATAACAGTAGGTTTAAACCCAGGGATGGATCTGGAATCAAAGTAGGTAAGCTCAACATCAAAGACAATGGTATGATTTCTTATCATGCTTGGGTATCCTCAAAATGGCAATCCTTTGATGGCCAGAGACAGTGTTTCTGGAGATTTCCTTCATCAAACTGGGATATTTTCTTAAAAAGGGGAGTTGCAGCAGTCTTTTTCAAAAGAGCCTGACAGGTTGGAAGTAGGGTGCTCCACTGCTTGGGAGGCCAAGGAGAGTCCTTTAGCTCAACTCCAGCATCTGCTGGTATTTTGTTAACACTTGGCTTCTCCATATTTACCCACCCACTGGTTTCCCATGGACAAAGAGCCAAAAAATATCTTGGCTCAATAGGCAAATGGGTCACAGATGACAAAGGTAAAAAAAAATAAAAAATCAAGAAGTTCTGTAATAAGCTTCTTTTAACAAGCAGGAAAAAAAAATCATACAAGTCGCTGGTTTTGTATTTTCCTAACTCCCTTTGAGTTGTCCATTTTTTGAAATAGTTTGTTGTATACATTTTCACTTACCCCAGTAGAATAAGTGAAGCAAATGGGCCATGCTGAAAGTTTAAACAAATTTACAGTCTTCTTATTTTGGACCAGCTGTAGCTCATCTCCCCTGAAGCCAGGCCCAGAGATCAAGGAAAAGAGAACTTGAGCTGTTCAAGTGGGCCAGAGAGAGGAATCAAGGGACTCTAAGATGTGGGGAAGAGTTTTAGGATAGGGACCAACACTGGACAGAGTAAGACCTGGGCTCTGAGATTAATTCTGTCTAATCATCCATGAGACTTTGGCAAGCCACCTTCCCCCCTCAGAGCCTCAAAAGATTGGACTGATCATGTTTTTCAACTTTAAACAAAGGTCTTTCATTTATAACCAAAAATAATCTTCCTCCTGAGCCTTCAAGATTCTCATGCACTTCCTCTTTGAAGATAGTCTGCTGTTTATGCCCTAGCAGCAAGTTTTCTCTTTTGAAATCTGTACTGTAAAATCAGGCAGCTTTTCATTGTTTCAGTATAAATTATAATAGCAAATAAAAAATTTTTAAAGTACATACAAACATGCTGAAATTTTGGTGAAAATCATGAGCATGTGTTATGGAGAACTGGAATTAAATGCTCTAAAACAAATTGTAGTGTTTTTGGTTCCTCATTTCCATTCATGATTTAGCTTGAAGTGCAAATTTCACCAAGGCTCCTTTGCGCCTACTTCACACAGTTAAGAATTCACCATAGGGACATGTGCTTTTGTGCTCATTTAACTAGAGCCTCCTCCCCCAAACTATACTCTGCCAAATTGTTTCTGGTAAGCAACTTTGGAAAATAAAAATTCCCTAGACGTTCTGACAAGGGTGTGAGAGGAACTGAAACATTCCCCCTTGTGTCCACTTCTGTACTGGGAGGATGGGTGGGTGGTAAAGGGAGGGAAATTGCGGAAGAATATTTTAGAGGAAACAGACTTGTAGCACTTTTGCTCCAACAATGGAGTAGTGTATCCAGCTGTTGACTGCAGCAATAGTTAGTTTAACATCAGAGTAGAACAAGAGCCTCAGAGTTCTTACTCCAAAAAAACCAGGAAGGTACTATATTGTTTCACATAGAGTCCCATAGCTATCTAATCTCTACTCCTTAAGCTCAATGCACCTTTCATATCATTAGTTGGTGATCCCCACTTAAAAAAAAAAAAGCAGAATCTTTTATTTTTACATACAGAACTTTGTCCAAAACCATAATACCTAAAAGCAAACAAAAGCAGAATCTCTGCTGGGGGTATCTGCTGGGGTAGATACACTTCTGGCAGCTCAACTACCATCACTGTTTTCATCAGCCACCAATTTGGAATTTCAGGGCCACAGGGAATGTTCTTAGATCTACTGATGTGCACTGATTTGGTTGTGATTGGCAGGACTGATTTGCAGAGTCTGCAGAGAAATATACAGATAACCATGACTTTAATTTGATTCAGTAGGTGGAGTGTTTTCAGTTTTACTTATATCATTCCTTCAACTACTCATGAACTCCAGTGTTTCCCTCACCATTTCTACCTGGAATACTTAAATTGTAAATTTTATGATATGCTCTCTACTTAGCAAAGCAAAATGTCTATAGCATACTGCTAGGTTTCAGGTACAAAGATGGCTTGCTGCAGAATTCAAATGTTTGGTTTCAAAACTGAGGACCAGAATTGTAATTATAAGAGAACTAAGGAGGAAAAAACAGTGGAAATTCATAAAATTTCAAAGTACAAAGTAGGGACACTTGGTCAAAATGAACCAGGCAAGAATCCTTTTGAGAATTGGGGGACAAACTCAGAGGAACAAACTTTTAGGTTTGGTGCTGACTCCCAGAGGTGTGGCTCAGATTCTGAAACCCCACTTACTCACACCCACTTTGAGCAAAACTGCCTCACACACAGGCCTGTCACAGCATATGAGTAGACAGAGTCAAGTTCATCTTCACAGCTGAGCATGCCTGGGTCCTTCTTGTCTAGCCAGCTGAAAGCACATTTCTAACTTTTTTAGGTAATTCTCTGAGACACACAAATTATTAATAACTTAACAGTCAGTTCTCTTTTTAAGTCTGGTACAGAACTTACATTTTATTCAGAGGACTAGCAGGGACCCATGGTCTTAGAGAAGGTAGACCCTTTCCCCTAGATGCAGGGGTTGGATTATAATTTGTCTAAAGCAACGACACAAATTCCATTCACCTTTGTCATAATGAATCCAGAGGTAGGTGTATAATATAGTTCTGACTCTCAAACCCCACCAAAATAAGGCATTTTCTGGGGGAAGGAAAGTGCCCGATTTTCTTGGTGACAAGCTTGAGCCACTTAAAAAACTCTGAAACTCCCTGCCTCTTACTTTGCTAAACAAACACCAATGTCTTTGTGATTTAAATCAAATTTATATTAAATGCAGCTAAAAGTTTTTCTGAATAATCTGCTGACCCTTTTCAGAATGAAGTTAGAAGTATAATCCTATGTCAAAAAATGGGTAGAAGATCTTAAAAGATACTTCTTCCAAGATGAAATACAAATGGCTGATAAGCACATGAAAAAATGTTCAACATAACATAATTTGTAATCAGGGAAATGCAAATCAAAACCATAATGTGATACCATCACAAACAGGTAAGAATGGCCCATATTAAAACAACAATAACAAAAAACAGACAAGGGCTGACGTGGATGTGGAGAAAAAGAACACTTTTACACTGTTGGTGGGAATACAAACTGGTCCAGCCACTATGGAAAGTTGTGTGGAGGATCCTCAAACTACTGAAAATGAACTGCCATTCAATTCAGCAATCCCACTTCTGAGAATCTAACCAAAGGCTACAAAAACACTAATTCAAAAGGGCATCTGCACTCTGAGGTTTACTGCATCACTATTTATAACAGTCAGAATATGGCAACAACCCAAATGCCCCAAAGCAGACAAATGAATCAGGAAGTTATGGTATATTTACTTAATAGAGTATTATTCAGCAATCAAAAAAGACAAGTTTGATGTATTTGTGATAACATGGATGAATCTAGAAGGCATTATGCTAGCGGAAATAAGCAGAAAGAAAAAGAAATACTGGATGATCTCACCTATATGCAGGATATAGGTGAAACAAACAAACAAACAAAAGGACACATAAAATGCAAACCTACTAAACTATCAGCAGAACTGAAGCATAGAGCAAGGGAGGGGTAGGGGGAAAAATTGGGGGAGGGAATGGGCAGGAGAGATTAAGATGTTGATTCACAGGTGACTAGGTGGTGGGAGAATCTCAGGGTGTGTGTGTGTATATATATATATATATATGCAATCAATTAAAAAAATAAAATTTTTAAAAAGATTTTAAAAAGTATAGCCCTATATACTCTTATACTCTATAAGCTCTAATATGTGACTATAAAATAGCTTAATTTTAGGGAGTTTTAGAGATTTCAGGTCAAGAATCCATACTCTATATTAAAAATGTACTTATCATATGACCCTAGATATCTACCAGAACACAAGTATATTAATTTGAAGGTGAACCTGCATTGCCACATTCACTGCAGCACTATTTATGACAACCAAACTATGGAAACAACTTAAGGGCCTCAAAACAGATGAATAAATCAAGAAGATGTATCTATGTATATATATGTATGTGTATATATCTATATCTATAGATATATATACACATATCTACACAGATATATATACACATATATATACACACATATCTATAGATATAGATATATACACATACATATATACACATATACACACACTAGAATACTATTCAGATATCAGAAAATACAAACTCATGCCATTCATGGCACTATAGACAGAGCTGGAAAGGATTATGCTGAGTGAAATAAGTCAGAAAGACAAATATTGAATGATGTCACATATATGTGGAACACAGAGAAATCAGACAAAGGGAAGGATAAAGTCAAATCCAAAAAATAGCCCTTGACAGCTGAGATATTCATAGGGGGAAGGAAAAGGTGCAGGGACTAGCTCAAAGTGAGGAGGGAGCACATGAAGTGGGCCATAAGTCCTTTGGTGTTTAATTTAAGGAAGAGCTACCCTTAACATCACCAGGAGGAAAGATCCTATGCTTCCAAAAGCCAAACAATATAGTAGAGCATTATTAGCTTAGTGAAAAAAAAAATGAAAAAAGAACTTCAAAAACAAAAGTAGAATAGTATAAGTACACTCTCCTTTTTCCTTTGTAATTTATTTTTTATTGATTGCAAATATATATATATATTTCACATTATTGTATACCCCAAAGTTCTCCTACCACCCATGAACCATCATCTTAATCTCTTGTGCTCATCCCTTCCCCAATTTTACCCTCCCCCTACTACAAAGCCATAATAATTAAAACAGTATGATACCGAAATAAAAACAGTACCTTCTCTCTCTTTACAAGACAAAAAAAGAATTCTTACTCCAGATCACTAGTTTTTCAAGTGTGCTTCCTAGGTCAGAAGTATCAACATTTCCTAGGAATTTGTTATACGTGTAATTTCTCCAACTTGACTCCAGAACCACTGAATCAGAAATGCTTGTGATGGGGTTCAGCAAACTTGTACCAAGCCTTTCAGGTGATGTGAATCACGCTAAATTTTGCCCCGAACTAAGCAATATTCAATTTCTGTAACGACAGAAATATTTTCATCTGTGTTGTCCAGCATGGCAGCTACTAGGCATATGTATCTACTGAGTACCTGCAATGTGGTTAATCCAACCAAGAGACAGAAATTTTTGAATCTTATTTTAATTTACTTAAATCAAAATAGCTGCCATGCTGAGTGGTAACTCTAGTCAACAAATTGACTCTGCATGTTATTTATATTATAAAATGGCTCTTAGCCCTAAGTCATAAAATTAATCAGACATTTGAGAACTCTTCTGAATGTATCAAAATCACAACAGAACTTGGTAAAACCCAGACTGTAAATCCCCAATCCCAGAATTCATGACTGAGCAGTTCTGGCATGGGGTCTGAGAATCTGCGTGTACCTAACAGGTTCCAATGGGATCCTCTGCTACTGGTTCAGGGCTGACACTGCAAGATACACTAAGGTAAGCAAACCTCATTTTGCCTTTTGATTCTGTACATGGCTCCAGCATATTACTGAAGGAATGATGGCTATCTCCTGTCAGAGGAAGACCTTTGGAAGTATCTACCATGTTCCAAAGACCATGATTACACCCTCTTCATCATCATCGGCAGGGTGTGTGCTTGGAAGACGTGCACAGACGGTGAAGTGATCTTTCCAATGTACAAATTTCTGCTCCTTGTTTCCATGTATTTTAAAATATACTTTAAATAGCTACCTCATGAAATGTTTGCATCTAAGCATATTTGTGTGTGTGTCTGTGTGTCACAGAATTGCTGAAAACAAACATTTACTAGCAAGAAAAGATTTCTGGCATGACAAAGATGGTAGGAAAGGCAAGAGGACAGGGTAATCTGCACAGGGGCTACGTCTACTCAAGTGATACAACGTAGGAAAACATCCATGCCAAGATCTGGCCTGGCCAGCAATACAGCTCTAAAGCATTAATGGGAAAAGCAAGAATCAAGGACATACACACAGGGGACTTTTATGAAGGTCAAAAAAGCAACAATAAATACCATGCCCAGAAAAGCTTTTAAATCTGACCTTTTCCTCTGCTGAAGCCATTCACCTTCTAGCATCTTCAATCTAATAGACTGAAGTGGGCTGAAATGGCTCTTAGTAGAAAACTGAGGCTAGTCTTTTCCTTAATGCTGCCTCTCCACCACACTCTAGCAGCAGCAGCAGCATTACTGGTAATTACATCATTATACCATAATGGAACACATACGGTGCAAGTGAAACAGTCCAGGAGGCTCCCCGCTTTGGGAGAAAAGGAAAAGGGCTCCCAATTCACTGTTCAATGTCTATTAACCCATCAGGTTCTGGTTTATTCTCAAAGGCAAATCAACCTTTGGACATTTACAACCTTAAAACAGACTATGGAGGTATAGCTTAGTTGAAGATTGAGAGGGCTAGTAATATGATAGTGTGATGGATAACTGCAGTGGCTTTGCTACAAACGTGGCAATATAACCGTAGTGAAGCTATTTGCATGTTGTAGGTTTCACTGTCTCATCTTTATAGAACAGGAGATTCCAAAATGTCTCTGTGTGCAATCTGGGGCTGGACTGAATAAACACCAGAGTTCCATCATCTCCAAGATTTTGTTATCTTAAATCATCCCACTACCAGGTGCAAAAGGTGCAAATAGGGAAAGCAAATTCTATCTGGTCTTCCTGGAGTTAATATGAATTTCTGACTCTGACCCACTGGAGAGTTTCATATCATCTTCATCAATATCCACTGTAATTCTTCAAAAGACCAAGCTTAGAATTCATAAATGGATCACAGAAAATCTCCTTAGAGAAAGAAAGGACACAGAATCATAAGGAGACAAAGAAGGAGATAGCTGAAGTTCTAGCTGTCACAGATTCCTACGGGCTGGAGTCAGTCACTTAAGTTGGTCAGTTCATCTTTACCACACCTTTGGACTCTGTCAACTCACAGTCTACAATGTTGATGTCTCTGTACAAGTTTCAAATACTACTCCTCGATATTAGGACCTGTAGGGTGGGTGGAGGTTGGCACATACAACATGCTAGAATACCAAATCCTGTAAGACAGAGATGAATTTTTCATGTGATATTCTAAGAGTTCTTGCAGAAAGAGAAAAAACTATGTAATGAATCTCAAGGAATTAGAACATATAAAACTATATATCATTGCTGCATATCTCAGATGCTCCCCCTTTTTAATGCATAAAAAGCAAGAATAAAAAAAGTGTTCTCTGTAGTTGCCTTCTGGTCTTGACAGAAAAGGTATAAGACCTTGATTTCCAGTAATAAGATAGTCTAAAGATTCTGACCCCAAAGAAAACAACTTAAAAAGCTATCTAAGATACTGCTAAACATATTTTAGAAACTTTATTTATTCATATTAATCATTTTGTTTACATATTTGTTTACAGGTATGTGTGTATATATCTATACCTGTATGTATCTATATAATTACATTACATCATTGCATTTCCCAGGTAAAAAGATTTTTAAGATGCGTCATACTGAGTTGACAAGAAAGTAAGGCACCCCCTGCTCCTAGCCCAAGGGGAGCACAAAAGGGTGCAGGCTCAGCCATCCGAGCCCCGCCCCTGTGCAGGGAAGGTCTGGCTCAGGGGGCAGGGTGGGGACTTGAGTCCCACCCATCAGCAGGCAGCCACCTGAGGGCTGCCTGCTTTCCAGGGTCCCTAGCCGTCCAAGCTACCTTGCCAGCGGGGAGCAAAGGGGGTGAAGGTACCTGGGTAAGCCCCACGAGCAAGGTGAGCCCTGGAGGGGGAACAGGGTTATGGTAGCCCCACCCACCAGCGGATGGCTGCTGCACAGGGCAGTCATCTGCAGCCCCATTGGTGGAGCCATGTTGGCCCCTGCTCCTAGCCCAAGGGGAGCATGGAAGGGCACAGGCTCAGCCATCCTGGCCCCGCCCCCATGCAGGGAGGTACTGGCTCGCAGTTTGGGGGGGGAGGAGGAGCCCCTTCTATTTCACTCTCACTCCAGCTAAACTTCAAGAAGAGCAAGAACATGTGCAACACAAACCCCATCATAGAATGGGTGAGGGATCATGCAAAAATCCAGCCCACAAGCCTGAGCTGAACACAGCAGATGGACAACCAAGAGCATGCTAGACAAGAGAAACAACTGTAGATGTCACGATATACACCTATGCACTCTCTGGCTGGGAAGACCTGGGACCTCATTTTGGAGATGCCTTCTAGGAGAGCATTGCCCCCTCCCCGCACTACGGGAGAGGAGAGGAAGACCAAAGATGGGGTAATCAGCCCCACATCAAAACTGTAAACTGAGGCAGAGGAGATGATCTACAAAGGCCATCCACAGATGCCTGTATTCATGGAGAAACTTCTTCGCCAATACTGGCCGGGGGAGAGACCCCCTATAACTGAAGATGTAATTTGTGAACCAGAAGAGAGATCCCAAGAAAGTTCATAGAATGTGGCCAAAAAATTAGTGAGAAATATGTGTTTAAGAGACATGGATGATACAGAGTATCTAACATATGTCAAATCTTATAACTAATGTTCAAGAATAAGATGTGAGAGGAGGCTCTCGGAGCTCCCTTGCCAGCGGGAGCGAGAGGGGTCAGGCCTCTCGGGTGAGTCCCCCAGGAGGGGGGCTGGGGTAGAGGGGGCAGGCCCCACCCGCCAGTAAGTGGCTGCTGACGGGCAGTGGCTTGGGCAGTGCTGGCTTGGGCAGTGCTGTGTAGCCGCCAGCCCCTAAGCCAGGGGCATGGAAGGGCGAGCGGTGGTCGGGTCGGGTCGCCGCCGCCCCCCCCCCGCCCCCCCCCCGCGCTGGGAGCTTCAGGCACCAAGGCCCCTTCCATTTCTCTCTTACTTCTTACTCCAGCTAAATTCAGAGGAACCAGAATATGTGCAACGCCAACCCCAACATAGAACGGGTGAGGGGCCAGGCAAAAGTACAGCCCACAGGCCTGAGCTGGACACAGCAGATGGACAACCAAGTGAACCAGTGCATGCAAGACCAGAAAAACAACCGCAGAGACACGATGTCACTATGTGCACTTCTGTGCTTGCTGGGCCAAGACCCGGGACTTATTTTGGAGATGTATTCAAGGAGAGCAACACACCCTCCCCTTATTACGGGAGAGGAGAGGATGACAAAAGAGGGGATAATGGGCCCCACATCAAAACTGCAAACTGAAGCAGAGGAGATGATCTTCAAAGGCCACTCGCAGAAGCCTGAACTCACAGAGAAACTTCTTGACCAACACTGGCTGGGGGCAAGACCCCCTAAGTCCGACACCAGAGCCATAAGGAAAAGCAGCAAAGCAATAGAAATGGGATTGGATTGGAGAGGACGGCCTGCAGCAAGAAAACACGGACAGATCACAAATGAATATAACCTGGCCACCCAACGCAAACTTAAGACTGAAAATCTAACAGCAAGGTTCGCCTGGACCCAACAACGCAGTCCCTCACCCAGAGAAAAGATACTAACATAGGAAAGAGACTAATGGACTCAGCACAGCTAATAAACAAAGAGTGGGGTTCGAGAGAATGGAAGGGGCACCAGAGGGAGGAGGGAGGGGGAAAAATAATAACACAGAGGTTGTAACCTAAAGAACAAAATAAAATAGTATATATATATAAAAAAAAGACGTGAGAGGACAGGAAAGCTTAATTATCAGTCTGAGACTCTTTCTAAAACCATAATCAGAATGAGAAAGTTCAAAAATGTCAAGTGGGTTGAAGTAAATTAAAAAAGCATATTATACTAAAAGCAAAGAATACCAAAGACAATAAATAAAAGAAGATATTTAAAAAGTAGAAATATCACTTACAAAAGAAACACAGATTATTAGCTGACATCTCAGCAACAATAAGATCTAGAAGACCACAGAATATTTTCAGCATGCTAAGAAAAAACAGTTCTCAAGTCAAGAGAATGAGAAGACAGTTACAGATGGGGAGAAAATATTGCAAGAGACTTGTCTGATGAAGGTCTATTATCCAAAATGAGTTAGAGATCTCAACAGATTCCACACTAAAGAAGGCATACAGATGGCAAATAAGCATATTAAAATTATATCAGATGTCATCAGGGAAATGCAAATTAAAATAAGATACTACTACATATTTATTAGAATGGCCAGAGTCCAGAATACTTACCGCATAATACTATTAACATCCACTACATTTGCAAAAACCCAGATGTCTGATAACAATGTTGGCAAAGCTATGGGTAAATAGGTGTTCTCATACATTGCTGGTGGAAATGAAAACAGTAATAGGTTCTCTGGAGCATAATGTGGTAACATTAGATATTGCATATGAAAATTATAGTAGCATATACATCCTTTATCTAGGAATTACTTTCTAGAAAGTTGTCTTAGAGATAAATTTATACATATGTACGATGATATATGCAGATTTTAAGATCTTTTTAAAAGTGTAAGATTGAAAACAAAAATGATATGACATAAGAACATTTAGTGTTCTATTAGTTGACAGAATATCACTTTTTTTTAAAAAAAGGAATGGGTAAGGAAACTTCATCTATCAATATGGAATATCAAGAAATACTTGATAAGAATAAAGCTCAGTATACAGAAAGCTGGTATCTTATTTTACTATCTGTATGGAATCATTAAAAAGAACATCTATATGTATCAATGTTTACCATCTATATTGGAATATATAGGCTAATATATACTATTGTCACAGATATATCAGATGATTGGGATAGAAACAAAAGGATGTAGTAGAGATTTCTCACAGTATGTTTTTTAAATATTTGTTACTGGAATCCTGAATTTGTTATATATTAGATATACTTATTTATAATAAACATGCATAATAGAGTAACTAGGACAACAGAGTAAACAAATAACTTCTGAATTAATAGAGTAAAAATAAAATTAAAAAAGGAAAATATCTGCAAAAAACCTGCACAAAAGGCACTATCTAGTGAACTATCTAGTATATGTGAATGATAGTAAGTTCAATAAATATAAATCAATTAAATTTACCAATTAAGAGAAAAATATTATTTCACTGTACTAACCATTATAAAAATGAGCTAACTAAACTCCTCAATTAAAGAACTGAGTTTCACACTAAATAGAAACAAGTTTAGCTAGTTTGCATTTAAAAGATAAACTTAAAAGAGCACAGACAGGAAGAAAGTCAATGGATGGAAAAAATTATAGGACACATACATACTATTGAAAAGGATGCTACTTGTGTCTTTATGACCATCAAACAAGGAGATATTAAGAGCAGAGGTAAAGAGGTTCAGTTTCCAAAGAAGGGAGATGAAGTTCAAAGGTCCAGCAAGACATAAAATTCTAAAACATGGCTTGAAAATATCTACAGCAACAATCACTAGTCATTGCCAGTAGAAACTGTAGAGTTCACTAACATGATGAGAAATTTTAAATATCCTCAGTAATTGATATCTTTCCCCAACTCAAATTAACACACTTTGGAACTGCTAACTCATCACTTTAGAAATGATTCCTGAGCCATGCTGCCGGGCACAGAGCCCTCAACCACCCAGCCTGCCTTGCTCCTTTTGGGGCTTGGGGAACGCCAGGTGGGGGGGCCCCATTGTCTGGGGCACAGCCCCCCCCCACAACTGTACCACAAGGTGACCTGGGGGAGGCAGGGTTAACCCCGCCCACACGCCCAGTTCAGCCATGCTGCCAGGCACAGAGACATCCCCAACCCCTGCCACCAGATGCGTGGGCTGGCAGGGGGAGGATTGGCAGAGGGAGTGGGTGGTAGGGGTCATTCCCTCTGGTCTCCAAATCCAGTCAACCCTCACCAGAAGCAACTAAGTCAGTGATCCAACAGCAGCTGCATACGAGTACAGAGGTGAAAAACAAAGAAGATACTGGAACAACGAACATGTCAGATCCATGGGACAAAGGACTACAAGACTGATAATAGAGACAAACTACCTCAGAAATACAACCACTGAGATCTACAATGATGGGAATGGAATTTCCCCTTCAGAAATGCCTTCAGCATGATCAAAGGACCCTCCCACTTTAAGGGGTGAGGAAAGCCACAGAGATGGGCAGTGGCCCCATGACGAACTGAAACAACCATGTGTCAGGGCATATCAGGGCCTATCTTGATCAAAAAATTGGTGCACAAACTTCGGCCGGGAGAAACGCTCCCAACGCCAGCAATCAGAACTACAAAACTAAGAAGGAGCAAAATATGACAGAAGATGGGTTGGAGAGCCGACCAGAAAGGAGGAGGCACTGAAAGGACACAATCATGTGTGAACTGGTGACCAGCAGCAAAAAGACACTTGGAAAACTAAGCACAGGCCACTGTGTCCCAGGAAACCACATCCATATTGGACAAAAGGACATTGCTACAGGAAAGAAGAGGAAGAACCCAGGAGACTAAAAATTAAACAATAAATGGCAGTGACAGAAGAGTTGGAGAGACCAGGGGGGCTGGGATGGGGAGGGGGGAGGAACACCCAAAAGGCAAATGTAAACAAAACTTATTCAATACAAACATATATTATTTTAAAAAAATGTTTCCTTTTTAATTTCTGAGAAAATAAATCAGCATGGAAAGACATATTTCCTCTTTGGTTTTGGTGACCAATATTCAAACAAACAAATGGGAAGTTAAGCATAGCAAACATACAGCTAGACATTAATGCTAGTGGCTTTGTCAGCAACTCCTTGTGTTTATGCTTTGATTTCTTAATCTCTAAACTTCTCAACGGAAAATACTGTTCCCTTTCACATATTTGCATCTTCCCCAGCATCTACCACATATATGTGTTCAATAACTGTTCCAATGAATCATACACACTCCCTTTAAAAATACTTAGTAATTTCAATATTAATGAAGCACCTACTATGTACTGATACTGCGAGAATACATATATAAATAAAACAGTGTCTGTGGCCCATAACCTGGTAGAAGAGAATAGAAGTATACATGCATGCACACAGCACTGCATCCTACCACTGCACGTGTTAGAATGTTATAATCATGCCGGGCACAGTGGCTTTTGCCTGTAAGCTTCAGCCTATGAAGTGGCTGGGGCTAGGGATCGTGGTTCCAGTCCCGCTTGGGACAACATAGCGAGACCTAGTCCCAAAAAATAGCTGGATGTGGTGGCGCGTGCTTGTAATCCCAGCTACCTGGGAAGCAGATGCTGGGGACTGCTTGAGCCTGCGGTTCTATGGGCAAAAATAGCGAGACCTAGTCTCAAAAAAAAAAAAAAAAAGAATGTAATAAGGTATCCATCACTGAAAACTAATGCATATGTAACCACATTAAGTTCACAGAGAGATATATTTTTAAATACTATTAAAAAAAAAAAAAGCCTTGAATGGAGAGATGAAACAGAGCCCTGAGAAAACACCTGGACAGCTGTGAGAAAAGTTCACTTACTATACATGTGTAGGTACCCACTTACAATTAAGTTAGGAGCTAGACAAGGGATATCTGAGTTAAGTCATACAAACAGAGGTGGGGGTGAAGTCAGGTAAAGGAGATTTAGGGTGATGAGAAAGAATATGTGATTTGCTCTAAGTCAAACAGCCTGGGCAGAGACTCAAACCTACATCCCCAGTGTCTTTCTCACACCATTTCCAGGCCCTCCTTCTCCCCAGGACCTTATTTACTCCAAAACTGATGATCCCTGTCTAGAGCAGCAGCTTCTGACTGCAATTCAACAAGAAAATATGTAGAAAGCAGTTAAAAGCAGAACCCATAAATCTGACTTATAGACTTCATGAAATAACCTCACTGAATGCAATGCTGCCTGTTTCTCTTTCATTTTTTGAAATGCTGCTCACACTACTACCTACCACTTCATACCTCATGAAGACCTCTCAACCTGAATATGTAAAATGTTTACTGTTTGTGATGGTGTATAATGTGCTTTTGTGTTTCTTCTCCCAACTGGAATTCTGCTTCTAGTTCTTCATTTGATAGCCCAAGAGCCCCCTTCAATCATATCACTGAACAACGACTGGGTGTGCTAAGGCATGAATTTGCTATATATGGTGTTTTCTGAAAAGCATGAAGCAGGATATTATAAAATTTCCCAAGGAAGCTTTCCTCACCATGGATCTTTACTAAATGTACACTGAGATACAGAGTGAGATTTGGATGTGTAAATGCTGGGAAATCTTCCCAGAAGATGGTGACTTGATCTGAGATCCCTTTCTTTCTTACAAACAAGTAAGTACTTGGTTAGGAAAGGGGTTTCTCAAAGGAGTAGACAAAGACAAGAAAAATGAAACCTTGATAAGTAGAGGGACTTGCCAGTGGCCAAAAAGTCACCAGTAGGGCAAGGATTAGAATTCAGCTCATTTGATTCAGAAAGTTCCCACTAAGAAAACAAAGTCTTTCTATCAGGGTTCCTTCTCCTTCTGCACTGACCTTTTCTTTATCAGAAATTCCCCAAGGGGCCTTGGCTAACTGAATGCTAATTAGATTTCCTCCACCTGCTCTGGGATTTAGAGGGCAGTGCTAATGCAGTGCCCTATTCAGCTAACAAAGCCACTGGCATTCCCGGTATGCAGGGGCTGGCCTCCAGTTCTTTAGTCAACAGCAATTAAAGCGCTCCAATCCAAAGCCCTAAGGAGGAAGAGAAGGGAGGGGTATTCTTGATCCAAACTGAATTACGGCCACAGTAGGGATTGATTGTTACTGAAGAGCTGGGTGGAAACAGGGAAAATTCTGGGAGGTAGGAATGGAATCTGGGTGAGGCCAGCAATCTAATGACTCCACATCATCTTTCTCACGCCTATAAGGAATGTTTTTGTCATCCACACTGAGGGGATAAAATCTCTAAAAATGAGTTATCAAGAAACATTTCCCCTTCTTGTTTCAAGACTGAGGTCCAAACAGGCCAAAAATGGCAAGGTCTCCATAACTTTATCCCTTCCTCTGTAGACATCATAGTGAAGTGAAGCCTCAGTCAACCAACTGGCAAAATCCAACCTAGTTTTCAGTCAGAGATTTTTTGGTCTTGGTTTTCTCATGTGCAGTTCTCAGAGTTGATTTCAAGATCAAATGAGACAATTTCAAAATGTTTTAAAAACTATAAAGTAATGTAAAAGCTTTAGGTCAACTCCTATTATAAACTCAATTAAATCCAAACCTTTACTGAGTTCGTTGAACAGTGCTTATATAGAGCTGGCACACAATTATAAAACTAGCTATTAGATACACTAAAACAAATCAAACAGATTTTAAACCTGCATGGAAATCACAAACTAGCGTAGGAGCTAAGCTCTACATTACAGATGATGAATACATAAAAGGTGTATGCACAAATTGAGGAAGGAGGAGTAATTTATCACATTACTAAAGAATGGAGGAGAGAATTGTCAAAATTCTTCCAGGATTTTGATGGTGAACAGAATAAAACTGGGATGTAGTCATAGAGAAAATAGTGTCAGTTGTAGAAGAAACTCAAATGGGCCATCTCAAGATTCTTTTTTTTTTTTTTTTTGAGACTAGGTCTCACTATTTTTGTCCATGGAACCACAGGCTCTTGTTGCCCGGGGTACCACAGACTCAAGCAATCCCCAGCCTCAGCTTCCCAGGTAGCTGGGATTACAGGTGCGTGCCACCACACCCAGCTATTTTTTTGGAACTAGGTCTCACTACAGGCCCCAGGTGGGACTCGAACCGCAATCCCTAGCCCTGGACGCTTAGGCCCGGCCCATCTCAAGATTCCTTACCACAATGTAGTAACTTCTTTTCGCCTTTATTTACAGAGTTCTTTATTATGAGAAAATTTAAAATTCTGCATTCATTCAAGGAATAGTTACACAATTAGCATATACAAGGTACTATATGAAGCATACAAAACATTACAAGACAGATCTCTGACCTTTATGTGTTTATTATCCAACAAGGCCAAATAAATCATAAATGAAGACTATAATGTTAAATCATATATAATGACTCAAGGATAAAGAAAATCTTTCCCCACTCTGGAAAAGTTCAAAGTGAAAAAACTGTCTCATTTCCCCATAACTGAGACCAAAGGGGGTGAGGGTTAAATGGGATAAAGGGAATCAGTAATGTGGTGAAGGGTAGAATTAGATTTTTAGTGGAGAACATAATGAAGTTTATACAGATGTTGATTTATATGCAGATCCAAAGCCTATAACTGATATAATGTGATCTGCTACCATTAAAATTTAAGAAATGAAGTCTAGATTAAGATAACCTAAGAAAATAAATTTGCAGAAGGAAAGTAAACTAGAAAGTTCACTCACGAGGTCACATAAATTATTGTTTGTTGATAAGGGGTGCTGTGGCGAAATTGCAGGGCCATGATACTGCATTAGGATGGCAGCCATTGTATCCTGTTGGGCAGAGACTTGGAGAAGGGAAGACAAGGCTTCTTGGGAGAACAGAGAGGGATTTACGGAATGGCTGGAGAGAGAGAGAGGAGGAGAGAGAAAAAAAGGCACGGAGAGGAGGAGCAACAGGGAGGCTGGAGACCTCAGAACTGCTGCTGCCATGTGTGGCAGGGAAGGAAGTCACAATGTGGGCTTCCATTGCCAGCCTGGGGAGGTGAGGAGCCCAGGGAAGCATACTGGAGAAACTTGTGACTTACTTAAGTTGACTTGGAAATGTGGTACTTGAAAACTTGTTTTAGAAACTGCAAAGTTAGGGAATTGTCTGGAGACCTGAAGAGAACTTGCTGTGTTGCTGCTTTCATGGTGAGAAGTCTGAAGGGGTTGCTGCTGGTTTCGGGTCACTTTAGAGTTGAAGCTGAAAGAATGCTGGAGCTGTGCCTTTTGGAGGAGAATTGACAATGCCATCTTGGTTTCTTCATTGGATTTGAATCTCCCACTTTTGAAGAAGGACTGATAATGCCATCTTGGCTTTTTCATCTGGCTTGAATTTGGGACAGCTGCCATTTTGTGGATGCACATGGTTGAAGGAGCCATGTGCTCTTTGGACTAGAGACTAAACTGTGTAGTAAGATTACCAAAGGGGTCCTTTGTACCCTCAATGACTCTTGTCTATTTGTCTTTTAATGAGTAAATCCGTTTTTGCCTCCTTTTAAGGTTAATGTGGTCTCGTTACTGCTGTGCTGGCTGGGATGAACCTGATGAGAGGCTGGGTTTATGGGGCCAGCTGCTCCCTCTAGGAAGTTTAGTTCTCTGCTTTGCCTATTTTGTTATTAGACTCCATTGTTATGATGTATAAAATCATTATACCAAGAACATATATTTTCCCATGTTGAAAGTTTATACACATTTTCACAATAATCGTGAATATATTTTATAATACAATATTTGCATAGGAAAAAACAGACCAAGAATCACAAATTCATTCTATCCAGCAAACAATATTTTTAATCTATACGCCAGACTACATTCTGGTCATGTGGAAAAGACAATGAACAAAATAACAGATATCCTGCTTTCAAATGGCATGTGCTCTTGAGATGTAATGAACCAAGAACACGTCTGTGTAATCCATTTGAGTTAGGGGTAAGAATACAGAAAATGGAAAGCATACGATCGGTCTCAAATGAACAATTTTGACAAGTTCCAAGTAAGTGTCACTAAGCAAAGTGTTCCCAGATATGGAAGCTGGAAATTCTATGGATTTTATGTAAAATTTCTCTGCTTCTAATAATCTACTAATAAATTTAAATTGTTTAAAACTCTGCAGGCCAAAAACAACATTCTCTGGCAGGAATTCTGACTGAAATCAGGTAACAAGACCAACAAAACAGAGTACTCATCTAAATTTACAAATGGGAACAGCTGACCCTTTAAACCCTGCCACTCATCAGGTTTGTCCCAGCTTGTTCGAGCAGCAGTAAGACCACACTAACCTTAAGAGGAGGTAAAAACATTAAAAAGACAAAATAAAGTCACTGAGCATACAATGGACCCCCTTTGATTATTTTACCAACCAGTTCAGTCTCTAGTCCAAAAATCTGCACATGGGTCCTTAGTCACGTATGTCCACAAAATGATGGCTGTCCCACCTTCAAGCCAAATGAAGAAATCAAGATGGTGCCCATCGATCCACTTCCAAAAGACACAACTCCAACATTCTTTCAGCTTCAACTCTAAAGTGCTCCAAAACCAGCAAGACTCACTCCATACAACAGCATCAACCACTTCAGATGTCTCACGATGAAAACAGCAAACAGTAAGTTCTCTTCAGGTCTCCAGACAATTCCCAAGTTTCACAGTTTTAAAGTTAAAACAAGTACCATGTTTCCAAGTCAGCTTATACAAGTCACAAGTTTCATCCACATGTTTCCCCAGTGCTCCTCACCAGCCTAGGCTGGGGATGGAAGCCCACAGGGTGGCTTCCTTCCCTGACCTGCCCTGCTACTGAACATGGATGGCAGCAGCAGTTCCAAGACCTCCAACTTTCCTTGCCTCCCCTCTACTCTTTCTCCTCTCCCCCTTCTCTCCACCGCTCCTCTCTTTCACTGTCTTCTCCTCCTTAAATCCCCTCATACTGCTCCTCTCACAAATGGGCTTGGCTTCCCTTCTCCAAGTCTCTGCCCACCAGGGCACAATGTCTGCTATTCCAACGCACCATTATGATGCTGGGGTCTACAGCCTCCCCCCAATTTCACCACAGCATGCCTATCATGACCAGAACACCAGTTTACAATCTCTCTCTTAGAACAGGTATCTAACTTTTGGTTTAGAGACACAGTTACTAGATAAGTGATTTAAGTGATACTGGACCTGAGGGAAAGCCAATTCTAGCTAAGCAGATCTAGACAAGAATCAAGACAAGTTTCAGGTGTAGCCTGAACCTTGAAGTTTTGCCGCCTGCAGAAAACATTCCATAATATTTTCATCCTTAATTTTCTCCCATTTCTTACAGCACTTACTGGTTATTTTGATATGTTTAGGTACCTCCTTGCAAAGAACGACAAGACTTCTTTAACCAGAAATTCTATAAACAGCAATTGCCTTGATGATTTATTTGGCCAATCAACAGGTTAATACAGCTCATTAATATTATTAATTCTCATCTGCTTTATCATAGATTTGTTATGTGGAAACATCCTCAGAAAAGTTATGTCACCTCCCATTCTCAAAACAGAGACCTTAATGGAAATTATTCAAGACAAAATAATTACTTTAAAACATATGAAAGTGGAGCACATGTAGCCCTACTCTGACCTACCATGTGTTACAATCCCCTTGCCATAGAAATTGGCCCAAGGGTGGAATAATGGCCAAAGCTGTCCATGTTGTCCCCCTAAATTTTTTAATTTAAAATTTTAGAAGGAAGAACTTTGTTTTTAGGTCACAGAAATGGGAAAACTGGAGGCTGCTGGTGGCCCTCTTTTCTATCACCTATAGAAAAGAAATCCAGCCAGAGATAAGCAGAGATGAGACACAAAAAGAGCCCTGGGGGCACTGAATTAATAATCTGGTGTCCAGAGTCACCAAAGTTGCCTGGTATCTAAAATATTTCCTTCAATTATCTGAGTTCCCTTAATACTACTCCACTACAATTCTATTTTATGCTTACATTTGTCTGAGTTTGCTTTTATCATTATTAATTCCCAAAGTCCTTAAAACATGAGTTTATGCATTATGCCAGATTATCTGCAAGGTGCTTCACACATAAAATCCCATTCAAACCTCACAGCAGCAGTTCTAGGGGGAAAGTAATGGTTCTTTTCCACCCTTGACCCCAACTGCTTACCTACATTAGTGTGAACTCTTCAAAGCCTGGAATTAGAGCATGGGTTGGAAGTCACTTCTTTTATCACGGAAATCCATCCACACATCTCATCAACAGTGTGTACTTGGACTACATCTTCTTGTGTCACAGGGCTGATCCATGACAATGGTGGTCAGGGGGATAGAACAGATTAGTCTTTTTTTTTTTTTTTTTGAGACTAGGTCTCACTATTTTTGCCTGTGGAACCACAGGCTCACATTGTCCGGGGTACCACAGACTCAAGCAATCCCCAGCCTCAGTCCCAGGTAGCTGGGATTACAGGTGCACACCACCACACCCAGTTATATATTTTTGGAACTAGGTCTCCCTACGTGGCCCTGGCTGCGGCTTCCTACGCTGCCACTTAGAGGCATGCGCCACCATGCTCAGCCAGAACATATTAGTCTTAACAGAAATCTAAAAAGGAGAAAGGGGAAATGGACTCTGAGGAGAGAAGCAATCAACACACATAAAAGGTGTTTACTCCTTTTGAGTATCATAGTCTGGATTTTTGAACCATCTGATCAATAACTCCTGCTGCTCACATTACTATCTATTGAGAGCTCACACTTCTTCAGTCTCATTTAAGACAGCGGTCCTCCGGAGGCCTCTGGCTATCTCCACAGGGAAGCTAGTTAGTTTATCAATAACTCTCTAAACACTCATCAGTACCAAATTGAAATGCTGATTTGGCAAGGTTATTAGGCACTTTCCAGAAGCTCTAACACTAAACACCTGATTAAAAGCATGTCCCACTTGACACAATTAAAACATCTTTGGCTGTTTCCTTGCCTGGCTTCCCCAGTAAGCATAAACTCTAAATAGAAGGAAAGTAAAAAAGGTTAAGTTTTTTTAGCGAAGGGTTTTATCACCCAGTTGACCAATAATTCCCCACTGGTTGGACTTAAGACAGTGAGCAAATAGCTTTTGTGGGGGGTGGTGGAGGGTGGGGTGGGGTGTGTGTGTGTGTGAGACTTAAGACAGTGAGCAAATAGCTTTTGTGGGGGGTGGGGGGTGATGGAGGGGTGTGTGTGTGTGTGTGTGTGTGTGTGTGTGTATGTGTGATCTCGCACACCTCTCCCACACAAATTCCTGTTAGAATCAAATGAGAAGATGATACAGGTTTCCAGCTCTGGACTTGAAGTATGATGACCAGGGTGAAAGCATAATAAAGTATGCTGAAGCAAAGTAACTTAAGAAATACTGCCTAGGGGTCTAGAAAAACAACCCATGACTTAGTGATTCGGTTTACTGGTATGCAGCCCAGTTTCTCCTTGAATCTTCCTCATTCTATCTTCTGTCACATCAGACCGCGTACCACCGCTACCAATGATAGCCCAACTGGAACACCAGTACATGTAAAGTGTAAATAAACCCTTAATTCCCTATTAGGGGTATACTCAGCCTTTGGATATGAATCCGCCGAGTCAGTACCAGTACCAATAACCTGCTTCTTGTCAGCCCCAGTGTACTCGTTTACTTGATGCCACTTTCAGACTGATGTTCAGGAAACCAGGCTGCTACATACAAGAGTTTCATTCACTTTGAGCTCTTGATTAGAAAGAATTGGGTTTTAGAGGTGAACAGATGTGCAGTGGGGACCTTCCTACTTATCATGACTGCCATCCTCAGCAAGATCAACCTTCATCTCCTGACTTAAAAAAATTGCTTCATGGGTGATGTGGTGGGAGAACCTTGAGGAATACAACGATATCAAATATATATGTAAACAATAAAAAAATAAAGGCTTACTCCTTGAAAAAAAAAGTGCGTCCATCTACCTCACTAGACTGGTAAGAGGATTAAATAAAGGTTAGCTGTGATTCCAATATCACCAGAATAGAATATGGACTCTGCAGCTGAGGAATAAGAGTGCCAGAATGGGTTAATTCCAGTTTGGGGCAATTATGAATAAAACGGTTACAAACTTAAGCAATTATATATATATATATATATATATATATATGGCTTCTCCCCTTTAAAAGAAGTGAGGTATGCTTAAGATTTGATTAAAAGCACATATATTTAGTGTTCAGATTGGTATTGAAAATTGTATGCCCTCAATGTAACCACTACTATTTTTTTTTTTTTTTTT
>PVHY01009126.1:0-31859 GCA_004024945.1 Uropsilus gracilis | reverse complement strand
GACTCGAACCACCATCCCAAGCCCTGGCCGCTGCATAGGCTGAAGCTTTACAGGCATGAGCCACCGTGCCCGGCCACAATGTAACCACCACTAAAAAATAAAGGATATTCATCCCCATCATACTCTTGAAAACTTCCTTCCTACACTTTACCAAAATATCCTCCCTTTTGCTCTGAGGGAAGGGCACTATGATTAGTTTTGCCTGTTCTAAGAAATTGAAATCCCACAGGATGTCCTACCATGTTTATTTTCCTCAGCATAGTTTTCTGATTCTTTAGTCCATGCTGTTCCCTGTCAGTGTATTCCTTTTTATTGCTATGTAGCATTTTGTTGCAAGTTATGCATCCCAGTATCAGTTTTCCCATTGATAGATATTTGCTTCTAACTTTTGATGAGAAAATTCACATTGTAAGGGAAGGTGCTGATAGCATTCTTGTATTTATCTCTCTGTGAGCCATGTTTTCTTTTTTCTTAGTACACACTTATGAAAAGAACAGCTGAGTCATTGGATGAGGTAACGGGGCAAGAAATCATTTGCCACTCTCACCCTTACTGGGCTAGTTTAAAACTTTCATTTACCTGTCTGAGTTGATGTCATACCTATAGACCTGAAAATTACTGCTGGGTAAGAGATATTTTATGGAAAGTAAATGGTAGACATTGGTGTTACTGTTAGTATATTACTATTATTATTGCCTTTTATTCCATAATAGTCTTTTTATAAGTTTTTATCATTACTTACAAGTAGTAATAAATCAAATCAATACTGGGATTAAAAACAAGAGCTACCACACCCATCTCTAGAAATAGAAAATTTTTTCCCATCCCTACCAAAGTATGAGTTTTATTTGTCCACATGTTGACCAAAATCTGGTACTGCCAGACTTTCTAATTTTAATCTCTCTAGTATGTGTGTAAGCTGATACTTCGTATCTAATTATGGTATTGAGATTCATATTTTTCCCAATATGGTTATCTAGTTATTCTAACATTGCCTGCTGAAAAAGCTTTCTTTCCCCCATTGAGTTTCCTTCTTCACCTCGCTGCAAATTAATTGACCACATAAGAATTGATTTATTCTACTTGAGCTTACAATTTGCAGAGACATGGCTATATGTACTAAGAAAGTCAGAATCAGTAAATGTAGCACTCTGATGGTGCCTCCCTCAGTAAAATGGTAAAGAAAATTGAAGTCAGCCTGCACAAGTACACTTCCTCCTTCAGTGCCTAAGGAAGACAGAGATGAGCTGTGAGGATCTGGCACTGGGTCCCACATGAAGATAGCAGCTGGTGCTACCTGGACCTGCACTACCACCACTCTGCTGTCATAGTCAAGTCCACTGTTGGAAGCTTGCAGAGAGTGAAAGACTAGTCGAAGCACCAGAATATGACTACTGCTAGCCCAAAAGAAATGGGTTAATTTATAAAACTAAATTTTAAAAAATTGGTTTATTGGATACTTTATTTTGTCCCTGTTACTACTTGTCTATTCTTAGGCCAACAACAGTCTGGATTACTGAAATCTTAGTTCTGGAATCTTCCGGTTTTGTTCTTTTCCCCTCCAACATTGTTTCAGCCATTCCAACCTCTTTTCAGTTGCACATAAATTCTATTAAGATTTTGATTTAGATTGTGTTGAATCTGAAACAGGGTATAATGAAGACTTTCTGACTGTAACTTTTTAACTGTTTACACCAATCTGCCTGCTTTTCTCTATAAAGCAGGCTACACACTCTTCGTTAGCATTTTCACTGATCACCTTTACCATTGATATGCAAACATCAGCTACCAGCTTCTCTCTGCTTTCTTTCCCTCTTTCAGACCTAAAAAGAAAAACTTTAAAACACAGTTTAAACTTTCCACTCGTGGGTTCTTACCATCCCCAGCCTTCTCAACCAAAATACCAAACCAATGCAAGACTATCAGTGCAGTGCAGACTAATTTATTTCTAACAAAGTGATTTCTAATTATCCTAATAATTACAAAAGAAACATATAAGACTCAGAATACTTCAACATTGTCCAAAACCTTTCTCAGCATTATCCAAAGTCCGTTCCCAGATTGCCCCAAATATCCTCAGTCTCTCAGTCCTAATCGTCTCACCAATGTCCAGTCAGAGTCCATCTCCAGACGCTTGAACACATGTTCCTTTGGCTGCTCCCTTGACTTGCTCCTCGTATTCCACGCTTGTCTTCTCCTTGTCACCTTCAGGTAGCAGGAACTCCATGGTGCCAAACTAGCCAAGTTCACTTTCTTCTCAGGCCTAACTTTTGCACGGCCTCTTCAGACACAAGTCAAACTCAGCAAAACAAACTCCAACACGGAGTTCAAATCTGCAAACTCCTTAACTGCATTCAGCATACATGCTGCCAGCCTGGGTCAGCCAAGGGTTGCAGGCCCTCGGTGGCCACATGGCCAAGCTCACATGGCTCACATCTTTACAAGATGGCCGATTCCCATCTCTCCTCCATTCAATCTCTCTCTATCCAGTCTCCATATTCCAATCTGAATCCAATCAAATCGAATCCTTCTCTTTGTTTGCACACCCTTTATATACCCTGATTTCCTACCTTCCAGGAAACCTGATTCACCTTGACCATTTCACTGCTTTCTCCCCTGCATCCCCCTGAAGGGAAATTCCAACTAAGGTCATGCTCCCATTTTAGCATACCTGTCCTTGAAATCTGCAATCTTAAACAGGAGACAATGGGGGGGCACACCCTATCAAATCTACAGCAGAACTTGGGGAATATTTACATATTAATAATATAAAGTCTCTCAACCCATCCCATCAATGGGGTACATCTTTCTCTTTAGGTCTTCTCAGTAAAGTTTGGCAGTTTTCAGAGCAGAGGTAGTAAATTTTTAAAATTTCATTAATTTTGGTTGATTTAATTAACCCAAATATTTTGTGAATTTTTATACTAGTATAAATTTTGTGAGTTTTAGTTCCCTAATTATTCCATTATATATTCATATACTACAAATGAAGCTTGTATACTGACCTTAAATTTTGTGATCTTGCTAAATACTTATTTCTAGTAGGAATATTTTTTAGGTATATTTCTTATGAGTTTATGTGTCTAATCATGTCTTCATATGCAACCTTTTGAGAATAAAGAGAAATTCAGTTCTGCCTTTATAATTTATATGACTTTTATTTATTTTTAATAATACCTTACTACTCTGGCTAGAACTACCAATGCATTATTACATAAAAGTGGTAAAAGTACAGCCATTCTTGCTTTATTCTTTTTTTTTTGAGACTAGGCCTTGCTATTTTTTGCCTGTGGAACCGCAGGCTCACATTGCCTGTGATATCATGGACTCAAGCAATCCCCAGCCTCTCAGGTAGCTAGGATTACAGGCACACGCCACCACACCCAGCTATTTTTTGGGATTAGGTCTCACTGTGTTGCCCTGGGTAGGACTTGAACTGTGATCCCCAGACCCTGCCGTGACTCCATAAACTATCGCTTACGGGCATGTGCTACCATGCCCAGCCATCCTTGATTTAGTCTTGATCTTAGGGCAAATATATTTTTTCTGGATTTACTTAGAAAATAAAGTGATCTTTTATACCTTTAATTTCATGCATGGTATTGACCTGTTTTCAAATGTTAATCCACCTTTGCATTCCTTATACTTACTAAAAAATTGCTGAATTTGATTTGCTAATATATTTCCTAATTATTTTATTTATTTTTTTGAGACTAGGTGTTGCTATTTTTGCCTGGGGTACCAGAGACTCAAGCAATCCCCAGCCTCAGTTTCCCAGGTAGCTGGGATTACAGGTGTGCACCACCACGCCCAGCTATTTTTTTGGGACTAGGTCTCGCTATGTGCCCCCAGCGGGACTCGAACTGCGATCCCTGGCCCCGGCCACAGCTTCCCAGGCTACTGCTTACAAGCATGCGTCACCATGCCCAGCCTCTTACTAATTTTAACACCTATGTTTCAAAAGCATTTAGATCTGTAATTTTCTTTTCCAGTAATATTCTGTCAGATTTTGGTGTGAGGTTGGAATGTCTTTGATCTTCTTTCAGAAAGCATGTATTATTTTTCCTAATTCGAAAAATCATCATACCTAAGTTTCCTTAGGACAAGATTTTAAAATACAAGTTCAATTTCTTTATTAGATAAAGGGACACTATATTTTCTATCTCTTTTTCAATTTTGACAAGTCAGGTTTATTTGTTTCATCTGGGTTGTCAAATTTGTTAGCCTATTTTTGTTGATATATTTTCTTATTATCGTCTTAATAAACTTAGGATTTTTAGAAATATTTCACCTTCATCCCATCAGTATTTGTTTCCTCTTTTCTTTCCTTCCCCTCCCCTCCAAATGACTATCAAATAGTCACTTGCCATTTTTATTATTGATTTCATAAAAACCAACCTTTGGCCTCATTTTCTCAATTTCCCATAGATGTGCATTAAGTCTTTTTATATGGTCGTTTGCATTATGTCTATTCACCTTTATTTACCCTCTAGTTAGACTTAGTTTTGTCTTTCTTTGCGAGTTTACAGCTAGATCACTAATTTCAAACCTTAATTTTTTCATAATATAAACATTAATGCTATTCATTTAGCTATTAGCACTTCTTTCACTACATTTCTTAAATTTTGGTTTTTTTTTTTGTTGTTTTTGAGACTAGGTCTCACTATTTTTGCCGATGGGACCACAGGCTCACATTGCTCGGGGTACCACGGACTCAAGCAATCCCCAGCCTCAGTTTCCCAGGTAGCTGGGATTACAGGTGTGCGCCACCACGCCCAGCAATGTTTTTGGGACTAGGTCTTGCTGAGTGGTCCTGGTGGGACTCGAACCATGATCACTGGCCCTGGCTGTAGCTTCTTAGGCTGCCACCTACAGGCATGAGCCACACATTCTTAAATTTTGATATATTCCATTTTTTGTTGTCAGTAAAAAATTAGTAATTTTTCTAATTTTTTCATTCCATAGTCTAAATTGTGTTACTTTAAAAATATTTGGGATTTTTCTAGACTCCTCATTGTTAATAATTTCTCATTTAAATTCAGTTTTGTGAAAGCATAACTACAACTTTCATGCTTTGAATATCATCGAAACTTATTTTATATGTGAGCATATATGATTAATCTTGATGAATGTTCTATGTACACTTGAAAATAATGGGTCCTTTACAAACACTGGATACAGTATTCTATACATTTCAATTAAATCAAGTGTGTTGATAGTTTTTAAATCTTTTATAAACTTTCCGAGGCTTACATTTTGTCAACTTATCTATTACTCAGAGAGGAATGTTGAAGTGTTCAAAGATGATGATGTAGATTTGTCTACTTTTAGTTCTATCAACTTTCCCCTTCAAATTTTACTAATTTTCTAGTTGTGTACATAAATATATCATTTTGGAGGTACATTTTCACACCTCCATATATACTTGTTTCATTCATCCTCCATCATTGGCATCATTCTCACACCAATATCCTATCCCCACTTTCCCCCAATCCCAACCCCTTCTCATTCCCTCTAGTCACCAGCACATTTTTCAGTGTCTAGAAGTTATTTCCTTTGTGTTGAACCAGTTTGTTTTCTCTGGTTATTTATATTTCACAATAAGTATAACCTCTTGGTATCTGCCTTATTTTACTAGCATAATCACCTTAAGATACATCCACTTTGTCCCTCAAGGCATTATTACATCTTAAAGAGCTGAGTGGTAGTCCATTGCGTATATAGTCTATAATTTCTTCATCCATCTTCCTTTCATTGGACGCTTAGATTAATTCCAGGACTTGGCTAAATGTGAATAGTGCTGCTATGAACACAGAAGTGCATAAATCTTTTTATATTAGAGTTTTCACATTTTGGAGGGTAAATATCTGTGAGTAGTATTGTTGGATCATAAATTATTTCTATTTTTAAGATATCTTCAAACCATTTTGCAAATAGTGTTGGCAAACTTGAACAGGCTCACATACAAAAATTAAACCACAGCCTTACGTAACTCCATACACAAAAACTGATTCAAATGGGTTAAAGACTTGGATCTTTAATGAAAATTATAAAATAGAAAGGAAAACATACGTGATACTCTCCTAAACATCATCCGTAGATTGTCTTTGGGGTCACAACTTCAATAGCAAGGGAAACAAAAGCAAAAACAAAAACAAAACAAAAAACACCACCACAAACAAACAAACAAACAAACAAAAAAAAACACCACAGAAATGAAAAAGCAAGATACGAACTGAGGGGACATAGTTGCAGATCAAATGTCTGACAAGTGGCTAATTTCTAAAAATTAAGTGTTCTAAAAAGTATAAAAGTAGATAACAAAAAAAGCAATCAAATGTGCAGAACACTTCAATACATGCTTTTCTAAATAAGACATTCAAATGGCCTATAGACATATGAAAAAAATGCTCAAGATCAATTAAAGGGAAATGTAAATCAATCACAATGATAAGTATTATTTTTTAAAATTGATATGACTTTTATTTTTGGATTTTTTACAATACATGATTGTATAATTGCTGATCCCCATGGGATTACCCCACCACACAACATCCCCTCTGGTCACTTTGCCTCCTTCCTTTTTGTTGTTTGTCCATGCTTAGCCTTTTAGTCTTTTTTTTTTTTTTTTCCTTTTCTGGATTCATTTCCTCATCCTTAGTGAGGGTGCGATTTCTGAGACTTGGTAGAGGAGTCTTATATTTTAAATTTCTGAGACTTGGTAGAGGCGTCTTATATTTTAAAGATCTGTTGTTAAAATGTAAATATATTGAAGATTGTTATTCCCGATGAAACAACTATCTCAGGTAGTGCTCCTTTTCTTGAAACTCATTTTAACTGATACTCAATATCGATTCTGCTTTCAACCTGTCTGTGTCTTTAGATGTAAAGGGTGTCACTTATGTAGTATATAGTTGAGTCTTTTATCCAGTGTTGACAATCTTTGTCATTTAAGAATGTTTATTTCATTCATATGCAATGTACTTATTGATATAATTGTTTTTTGTTTTTTGGTTTTTTTTTTGAGACTAGGTCTCACTATTTTTGCCCATGGAACCACAGGCTCTTGTTGCCCAGGGTACCACAGACTCAAGCAATCCCCAGCCTCAGCTTTCCAGGTAGCTGGGATGACAGGCGCGCGCCACCAAGCTCAGCTATTTTTTTTGGAACTAGGTCTCGCTACGGCCCCAGGGGAGACTTGAACCACAATCCCTAGTCTCTGACCCTTCATAGGCTGAAGCTTACAGGCACGAGCAACCGTGCCTGGCAACTTATTGATATAATTGTGTTTAAATATATATTGTTTTTCTTACTGTCTTTTTGGTTAGTCAAAAAATGAATATTCCATTCTATCTTTTCTATTGGTTTCTTTAAGCCATAATCTATATATTTGTTTGTGGTTGTTCTGGAGATAAATATCTATCCTGAATTCAATATTATATCACTTTAAATCGTATGTAAAAATCTTCAAATTCCATTTACATGCTAGTGCATCCTTTTGTGCTATCATTCATATATATATAACTGTCATATTTTACTTCCACATAAGTAAAAGCATAATGTGTAAATGTATAAACCCAATGCTACACTGTTATTATGTCATTTAAACAACTGACTTTTTAAAAATTAACAAGTAGAAAATTATTTTCAAGTTTAATCTCATATATATCATTTCCTATTCCCATACTTTCTCCCTTCCTAGAAAATCAACTTTACATCTCGTATTACTTCCAATAGCCTAAAAGATATTTTGAGCATTTTCTTATATGTAGATCATGTGGAAATAGATACTACAGGTATTTGACACTGACAGATTGGTGAGTAATGTTCTTTTATTTTCCTAGAACTCATTTGTTCCTCATCTTCTTTTCTTTATATCACATGTACTAAAACATGGTACTAAAAGTTAAGAGATAATAAGATACATTTGAACACATCTAATTATGTATTAAACAAGTTTAATGGACTTTATTTTCAAAGTCTTCAATGTGATTACATATATGTAGTTCCCATGAAAGAGAAATACAGTATGGAATACTTTCAATTTATTTGACCAAAAGAACCAAAGATTACCGTAGCCCCTATGTGAGAGCAGGTCATTAAAAACCTACACAGAGCCGGGCGTGGTGACACGCACCTATATTCCAAGTGCGGGGAGGCAAGTGGACAGGGATTGCTTGAGTTGGCGGGTTCAAAACTACCCTGGGCAACATTGCGAGACCTGGTTCTCAAAAAAAGCAGCTGAGCACAGTGGTGGGCGCCTGTAATCCCAGCTACCTGGAAGGCTGAGGCTGGGGATCGCTTGAGTCCACTGGATTGGGTCTACCCCGGGCAACATAGCGAGACCTAGTCTGAAAAACAAAAACCAAAACAAGCCTGGCATGGTAGTTCATGCCTGTAAGCTTTAGCCTATGAAGTGGCTGGGGCTAGGAATTGCGGTTCGAGTCCCGCTTGGGGCAACTCCGTGAGACCTAATTCCAAAAAATAGCTGGGCGTGGTGGTATGCACCTGTAATCCCAGCTACCTGGGAAGCTGAGATTGGGGATTGCTTGAGTCCGTGGTGCCCCGGGCAACATGAGCCTGTGATTCCATGGGCAAAATTAGCAAGACCTAGTCTCAGAAAACAAACAAAAAACAAAAACAATAAAAGCCCCCCAAACTACACAGTTCCCAGTTCCCTAAAGAATAACGCTCTGACTGGGCATGGTGGCACATGCCTGTAAGCAGCAGCCTAGAAATCCTTGGCTGGGGCCAGGGATCGTGGCTCAAGTCCCACCAGGGGCATGTAGCAAGACCTAGATGCAAATACAGCTGGATGTGGTGATGCGTGCCTGTAATCTCATCTACCTGGGAAGCTGAGGCTAGGGATTGCTTGAGTCCATGGTACCCCAGGCAATGTGAGCCTGCAGTTTCACAGGCAAAAATAGTGAGACTTAGCCTCAAAAAACAACAAAACAAAACAAAATCCAACAAAAAAAGAATAAAGCTCTAACTCCATAACATAACATATAAGAGTCTTTATAACTTGACCCATATACCTTGTAAATCTCACTACTAATCTCATGCATCCACTCTATTTACCATCCCAACATGTTAGGGACCAGTTTTACAAGGCACTCTCTCTGGCTGACATAACCTTCCTTCTCATCCAGCCTAACTTTCACCGGTCCTTCTAGACTTGTTCACATAACACCTCACTGAAGTCTTCTCTGATCATTCCCAGCAACTGTGTCCTCCTCTGCGCTCTCATGGTACTTCATTATAACTGTGTTGCATGACTTTTCTGTATGGATCTGAGCTATTGATTGATCAACTTTGAGTTTGGGCCCCTGAAAACAAAGCACCATATCACTTAACTTCCCTTTAAGAGGCATCTTGTAGGCACTTGGTAAAAGCCTATTTCTCCTTATCTCTCCCTCTGCTGGGTCCACGGAATCCAAAACAAATCTTTCCTAGATCCATGAATGGGAACATTCAAGTTAGAGTTTTTTCCCCTAGCACAATTAACAGGGGCACTCAAATTTTCATACTTAATGAGTCTTTAAGAACTGCATTATATATCTATATCTATATATCTATATCTGTATCTGTATATTGCCCAATACCTCACAAAAAATTAACTCAATGTGTGGGAAACTCATTCAACTCATTCTTATTTTTGCTCAGTTAATTGTAACTATGAATCCTTTTTAGACAGCTATATAAAAAGAAAAAAATCTTTATTTTTGAACCATATAAAGTACTGGAAAATATTGTTCCTCCAATTTCAATAAAATTCTTATAGATTTGGGAGCAGAAAATATTTATTTATTCACTTAGGCTCTTAATAAAAAAGAATTCCAAAAGAATCAATGGCATGAGATCAAAACAGGGATAATGAGCTCTGATGTGCTACTCCTAGGGCACGTTTCATGCCTCTCATATTCTCTGTTTCACATACACACACACAAAAAAAAATAAATAAATTCAATGTAATTTTGGTTTAACTTTAGAAACTGACTTCCAGAAAAGGCAGTAAGTCATGTAGGATACTACCATTTTTGTGAGAAACAGGGGTACTAGAATTTAAAGTTATCAACAAGTCAAGAAAAAGGCATAATGAATAGCTTACTTGTTACACAACCAAACTTTAAAAAATTTAAATTAAAATCTGCCATTGCTTTCATATACTGCTACAGTCAGGCTGTGTAATGTTATAAAAGGTTTACCTGAAAGAAGAGACAGGGAATTACAATGGAATGAGGAACTTGATCCATTATCTGCCAACCATCACCGGTAGAAAGGAGGCTCAATGAGATTTATTTATTCCGCATTTTAAAATTTATTTTCTTACATCATTGTTAATGAAGATCAATGGTACTTAATAACTAGTCCAAAGTCTTTTTTTTTGAGGCTAGGTCTCACTATTTTTGCCCGTGGAACTGCAGGCTCACGTTACCCAGGGTACCAGGGACTCAATTGATCCCCAGCCTTGTTTCCCAGGTAGCTGGGATTACAGGCATGCAGAACCATGCCTAGATATTGTTTTGGAACTAGGTCTCCCTATGTTGCCCCAAGTGGGACTCCAACTGCGATCCCTGGTCCCCACTGCAGCTTCCTAGGCTGCCGCTTATAGGCACGTGCCACCGTGCCTGGCAAGGTCATATTTTTATTAGACAGTAGAACCAGAATTCAAACTCAGATCTAGCCAGTAAAAACACATGCTAGCTGGGCACTGGTGAAGACTACTCGGGGTCAAAATCTGTTTTTTTTTCTTTTCTATTGGGCTGGGATCAATGTCCCTGTGTTGTTTAAGGTCAACTATATATGTAAGAG
Source organism: Uropsilus gracilis (assembly GCA_004024945.1). Classification (NCBI taxonomy): domain Eukaryota; kingdom Metazoa; phylum Chordata; class Mammalia; order Eulipotyphla; family Talpidae; genus Uropsilus; species Uropsilus gracilis. Next base: position 21,044 of record PVHY01009126.1, on the reverse strand, counting down.
ACAAATCTCTCTCTACATGAACAGGTAAATCCATACATATACTTTTTATATATACAAATATGTATGTACTATATACTTCCATATGTATCTGGCTGTCTATTCATAGGCATTTAAATACATACATAACCACATATGTGCCTATCTGTGGCTCATTATACATTCTTAGAAAATAATTTCTTATGCGCACTAGAATGTTCTCTACAGCAGTTCTGCCTTCAGAGCTATAGGTATCCTTGTAGACCATAGATTTATAATAAGAAATGTAATGATCCAATACCCACTACTTGTTCTGCCCCTTCTGCTTTGTTTTTTTGTTTTTTTTGAGACTAGGTCTCGCTATTTTTGCCCCTGGAACCGCAGGCTCTTGTTGCCCGGGGTACCACGGACTCAAGCAATCCCCAGCCTCAGCTTCCCAGGTAGCTGGGATTACAGTCGCGCACCCCCACGCCCAGCTATTTTTTTGGAACTAGGTCTCGCCACGGGCCCCAGGCGGGAACTCGAACCGCGATCCCTAGCCCCGGCCGCTTCATAGGCTGAAGCTTACAGGCATGAGCCACCATGCCCGGCTTCCTTCTGCTTTGTTAAAAAGGAGAAAACACACACAGATACACACAGACACACACACACACAGACACACACACGGAGAAAACAGTTAACTTCCACCTGGCTATAAATCATAATTCTTTGGGTAGAAATAGAAGAATAAGAAACTCTACTTGACAGAAAAACTAAGGATGCTTTGTTATTAAGAATTTTCCTCTTAACACCAGCTTGAAAAGTCTAAGTACGTTAACATGATTTACATCTATATACAGTGGGTGTACATTAAGCGTATGCACTACAGGCATGTAAACAGGAGCATATCTTCACTCTCAAGTTCCTCATTTTCAACAGCAGGGATGTGTATATATATATACTACTAGCTTCTTGGCAAAATGCGTCCTCATCCAGAACAGAGTTTCAATCACCGTACCCTGAGATGAGAACAGAGAAGGTAACATTTTACAGTGCCTCAGGTCCAAGACTGACATGAAGAACATGGTCATGTCCTTAATATCTTTTCTTTCAGAGACTCTAATAGGTGGCACCAGCTCTTTTATTGTTCTGATTCTCTGGCTTTATAAAAAAATTGATCGGCAACAGAACTTGGCAAGTTCCAAAGTATTCAATCAGAACGAAAACAACACTTTTCTCAGCATCCCCTCTAAGACTCTATTCTGTTTTTAAAAATTGTTTTACAATTTTTTAAAAATTGTTTTTATGAATCAAAAAAATTGATTCATAATTACCAAAATGTCACATAAATATTCTTATTAAATAGGAGACATAGTTTTCTCAGTTCCATAAAAAGTTAAACAAAGTTGCCACATGACCTGACAATTCTACTAGATCCACTAAAAAAAGAATGACATGGAAAACTAGTTTCCAAGCAAATTATCCAAACGTTCATTTAGTAATCACACTAAACTTGTTAAACAAAACATGATACATACACACAAAGGATTACTACTCACACAGAAAAAGGAATGAAATGCATACAAGATACAGCATGTATAACCTAAACTGCATACTATTAGCAGTTTAGTATGCATAGATGAAACATGATTATTATTATACATGATACAGTATGTATAACCAAGTCTAATTCAAACAGAGTCTTAGATAAACTCATAAAATACATGCTTGCAGAACACCACAATGTCTAAACCTTTCATACACCACATGTATAACCTTTCACAATGCTAAATGAAAGAAGTCAGTCGCAAAGGATCATATATTGTATGATTCCACTGATATAAAATATAAAAGACAAATGAGTAGGAGGCTGCAGAAGAGTGGCTGTCATGGAATTTGAGAAAGAGGAGTTGGGGAGTGACTTCTTACTGAGAATGGAGTTTCCTTTCGGGGTGAGAATATTCTGGAATTAGTGGTAGCTGTCATACAACTTTGTGAATATACTGAGAACACTGAACTGTACACTTTAAAACGACAAATTTTGGGTTATGCATCAATGAAACTGTTACAATGAAAAGGAACAGGTACTATGAAGATGAAGGTTCTTTGACCACCGACAGGTAACCAATATTAACAGTTTAGTATGATTTCTTGTTATAATGTTCTTTATCCGCACAATGCTCAGCAGAGACTTTTGCACACACACTAGGCATTTTAACCACCTTTGCACAAAAACTTTGTACAGAGATAAAAATAATAGGTTTGTTCTCAGGATAACAGCTACTTTTGTATCCACCATGACACAGATTTATTAGTTCAGAATCAGGTGTCTTTACAGGTACAATTCACTACACACACTCACAGCACCTACTGGATCAAAACTCAACAACTATAATCCAATTAATAGAAAGTCCTGATACAGACTTTCATGCAAATAAAGAGGCACTTTGCATCTTTCTCTTTGGCTTATAAAGGGGCTGGATTAAGTGAAACTGGATTTGGCAAGGCTATTATTTTGGAGTTCACAACAGCAAGCTATAAATAAGTGATTTGCAACTTGGTCAAGCCCAATTCAAACAGTCTTAGACAAGTTCATAAAATACATGCTTGCAGAACACCACAATGCTGTATTTCTTGTCTTTTTTTTGTAGAGGTTTTTAATCTGAGGTACACAAAGTCATACAAGTTAAGTTTTTAGAACAAGCACAGGCTCCACTTCTTAGAGACTATGATTTAGTTAAACCAGCGCAGCTAGCATCTGTATATTTTAAAGCTTAAAGTCATTTGGAAACTTCTAGGAAGAATGTGACAGGAAACTGGTTCCATGCAAATCATCCAACCACCATTTAACAGTCATATTAAATGTGAAACAGGTGCAAAGTAGCAAACTGTGAGTATACCCTAATTTTACTGAAGAGGAAACTGGAACCCAAGAATTTAGTCCTTAAAGTGAACAAGGATGGGCCAACACTTAAAGTTCCAACCATGTGCCCACATCATCTTGGTACACTTTCCAAACTCCTAAACAAAGCTATAAGAATATGTTTTGAGAGAAAGGAGTTAGTTTAGGTCATTTTACATGAGTTTCAATATAATGGAGACTGTCACTATATTTTTGAAAAGCTTTTTAAAGGATATCCCTTGTAGACAGAGCAATTTTTCTTCATGACTCTATATAAAGTGCCTTCTTATTTGCAGATAAGCCTGAGTTGGAAAGGTTGAGTTGGAGAGTTATGATACAGGAGAAGTTCTTGATGTAGAAAGAAAATTTAAAAAGAATCCTGCCTTTTCTATTCCTCTGGGAAAGGCAAGGCATAGAACAGGCAAAAAAAAAAAAAAAAAAAAAAAAGACATAGCCCTCATTCACATGCCCCTTCCTCACATACATACTTTTCCTTCTCTCCAAAGCGGGTTCAACTCAGGAAGTAATGGAACTTTAGAGTTACTGCGATCCCTTTTCCAGAGGAAACATGGAACAGATTTGAGGATACTACAGTCCGTTCTGTCCCAATAGATGGCACGGGAGTAGCTTGGATATAGTACCAGGAGGCAGCCAGGAAGATGACTTTGGGACAGCACTGATCATTTCCTAAAGCCTGAGCAATGAATTCAGAGCATCTAGAAGTGGTAAGAGACTAGTGGACCTGTGGAAATCAATGACCGCTGCAAAAATTTCTCAGCATACAGACCCTGTGAAACAAATGTCCAGCTCCATAACTCCCCTAGTGAGTTCCTGCTGACATTCCTATGATGCCATTCAGAGTTGCCCATGGACACATGCCTGCTTTTTCCATTGGTGCATGGTATATAATAGGTACTCAGGACTGCAGAACTACTGAAGGGTTGTAGGAATCAGGGGATTTAAAAGATATTCCATGCAAAGCAAAGGATCTGTGGTGAGTAAACAATGATTATGGGGCACTAGGGAGGTCAGAAAGGGTCACTTAAATCTTTTAATTCCCCACCCAAACACTTTCCCTCAACATTCATACTCTCATATCTTTAGGCCTTCAGGTAAGGTGCTTTTGTTACTTGAAATGCTCTTTTCCAATCCGTTCAATGAACTCCTACTCACTCTTCTCAAAGTAGCAAACCATCATTTTTTTGGACACCTTTCTCTGACTGCCCCATTCCAAGTGGAATTACTCTACTCACTTTCCTGTAATATTTTCCTACAATCTCTACGATAGCAGAATGCTCTCCCTCAGATTTAACAGTTAGATGTTTATTTTCCATGATAAACTGAGCTATTAGAGAGTAAGGTTGATTCCCTATTCATCATCTTATCTTCTGCTTGAGTGCTTATGAACCAAATATAAGGTCAAAAAAGAAAATGGCTGCCTTTGAGGAGCCCCCATAACTATGGGAGAAGTACACAAAAACCGTCATGCTGCAATGTCTAATGTGCTATACAGAAGAATGACAGGATGGTCTAGAAGAGGAGGGAGACACCGCTCCTTCAGAAGGAAATCAAGAAGTGGTGCAGAGTAGTGACATCTGAGGTGGGCCTTGAGACTGAATTAAGATCAGGAGGCTACATGGGGTATAACTATGGAATTGAAACTAAAAAGGTCTCAAAAGGTACCACTCGAGGAACATCTGGTCAGGTCTGGTTAACCTTTTCCCTCCCTATAACTGGAGAGTCCCTGTTCAAGTTATCCCAAGTTCCCTTTTTATTATACCAAAGGTTACTCAGTCTCCCCAATTACATCAATCATTCATATCAAAGAGCACCTATCATTTGAACTAGTAAAAAAAAAAAAGTTAATACTACAAGAAAATTAATTCAAATCAGTAGCAAAGAAATTTTACCTGTCAAGTTGTCAAACATTTTAAAAATAAATGTGTGGTATTCAAAAAAGGATCAGGGAAGTAAGTCATAACTCTGCCCTTAATGAGAGGTAACTTGGTATGTGCCTAAGTCTTGCAAACAACTGCACCTTCTGAGATTCCATTGACAAGAATTTGTCCTAGAGATAAAGATCTTTACTATAGTGATTATCAAGGCAATATTTAGAATAGTGAAAAAAAGCAAACTACCCACATGTCCAATACCAGAATAAGCAAATAATTTTGACACCGCAGCACTTTCAAGTTACCATGTCCAGAGCACTTGCCATATGCCTAGGATTATCATATTCAAGACCACGGTAATCTATAAGGTAGATAAATGAATGTTGACTAAGACTCTTCCAGTTACTCCAAAACTGGAAATATAATGAAAATCAAAGGATGCAAAGGAGGTACACGCCCCACAAGAGCAAGCAATCAGTAAGGAGTGGCTAGGCTTAACCAAGAACTTGGTAATATACCTCAGCATAAAGTCTTTTAATTCAGTCATCACTGTGCTTTCACTGACCACCCCCTCCACAAAAGAAGATCACAGAGGGGAGGAAAACCTTAGATCCCTTGACCTAGTGAGTAGCACCTTCCCTGCTCGCCCAGCAGGCTCCTTCAAGAGAATCAGTCACAGAGATTAGAAGTGAAAAAAGTATCTTGCTTGGGAAGGAATTTTTGAAAACTGTAGTGTATGGCAAATATATGCTATGGGTAGTTGTCTTACAGAACTTGCCCAACCACCCTGGATATAGGAAGGTGACGAGGAGTGAGAAGGAGAAGCAATGCTGTTATCCCACTATCTGGCATGGATATGGGTCCCGTGGGTCAAGCAGTCCTGTGGAAAATGCTGGTCTTCACTCCTTTTGCCAGTTCCCCATGTAAGAGCCCATTGAGCAAGTGAACCCCAGGTGCGGGGTAAAAAGAGAGGGAAGAGTTGGCCTAAAATAGACCAAAGAGTTTAGTACCTGCTTCCTCTCCAGACCTGGAGACAATGCCTTAGCAAAGCCTACCCTCGAAGAACTTGTAGGTGTGGTGAGCATACACATAGTGTCAGCCAGGTAACTTACGAATATCATCGAGGAAGACTGCCACGTCGCCCTGTCCTTTCTTTTATCCAGCCACACACTCCAGAACTGGGGAAGAAGAGTCACACAGACTCCCACTCGCACACCCTCAAAGAAAAGAAATGGGGAAGGAGTAGAAAAATAAACTGAACCCACCTTTTCCCATTTCATATGCCCAAAGTCACAAGCCTGGTCAGTAACAGGCATAGGAAAAGCTCTCAGATGTTCTGGCATGACACTAGTGAACTTCCAGCAATCTAGAGTGACCACATAAGTTGTCTCAATAAGGTATCAAGGTATCAATAAGGTATCAATAAGGTATCAATAAGGTATCAATAAGGCATCTGTCCCCCAGAGAAGAGATGGTGACAAAGCACAGTGGGAGCTCTAACCAGAAAAAACAAACATCCATGCTTGCACCCCTTCTGAGTTAAAATCGTTCAACTGACTGGTTAAAGTTCCATTATCTCACTTCAGAGATTAGGAAATTAGGGTTTTGAAAGATTAAGAAACTTGCTCAAACCCACACAGCACCTGGGAAGCCTGGTTTAGAGACCAATCCAGAGCTAACCCCAGAGCCTTTTATAGTTAGAACAGGAATTTTCAATGTAAGGTCCAAAGACATCTCTAGGATTCTGCAAATTCATTTCAAATTCTTTTTTTTTTCCAATATTGGGTTTTCATCTCAAGGGGGACCTTAAATACCTAGTGTTGATCATCTTACAAGTGAATACTGCTCCGTGATTATCAGCCTCTGCTAGTAAAATCTAGCTGTAATCACTAACTAATGACTAATGAAAAGGACAGAGGTGACTGTTAATAAGTAATGTGGTCACACCAATTAAAACCCAAATGGCTGATACTGGGCATGGTGGCGCATGCCTATAAGTGGCAGCCTAGGAAGCTGTGGCTGGGGCCAGGGATAGCGGTTCGAGTCCTGCCAGGGACACGTAGCGAGACCTAGTTCCAAAAAATTTGCTGGGCGTGGTGGCGCGTGCCTGTAATCCCAGCTACCTGGAAAGCTGAGGCTGGGGATTGCTTGAGTCAGTGGTACCCTGGGCAACAAGAGCCTGCGGTTCCACGGGCAAAAATAGTGAGACCTAGTCTCAAAAACAAAACAAAACAAACAAACCAAAAAACCCAAGTGGCTGGCTATATAGACCACAGACCAAAGACTCACTGTAGTTCAAATACAGAAAAGTGGTGGGAGAAAATGATGGGATGCAGAACAGAGTCCACAGGAATAAGGTCGTATTCACATTTTCAGCAGCAATTTAGCTTTGATAAAAGATCCACTGTCACCAATATGAGTTACATTGGTTCTGAAGCTTTACATCTAATTTATAAATATATTTTGGTTGAAGATCTAAAAGTATACATTTTACATCATAGTTGTTTCACAGACATTTTGTAGCACAATAATTTAACATCAAGAATCTGTAACAATGTTTGTTTAAAGTATCTGCCTAAAAAGCCAGGTGTGGTGGGGTGCCTGTGAAACAAGTGCAGGGAGGCAAGAGGTCAGGGATCGCTTGAGTTCGCAGGTTTGAGACTACCCTGGGCAACGTAGGTAGACCTAGTCTCGGGGGAAAAAAAAAGTATCTTGTGTTATGTCATTCTTCCTAAACAGCTTTTGAAAACCATGTCTTAGAAAGCTATTTGTGATACAAACACTTTCATTCTATTACCTTAAACCATTTAAACATTGCTTTAATTTTATAAAATATACAAAGCATATAGGAAAAATAGGAAACACATTAAAACATTAACAATGTTTTTATCACAGTAGGAACCTTACAGGTATTCTTTATTAATGTTACAATTTTTTTTATAATTGTGCTTATAACAACTTTATTATGAGTAAAATAAATATTACAAAAAATTCATTTTAAAAGCCTATCCCCTGAAATGTTCCAAGCCTACTGCCAAAAAGTATTTTTTGTATAAGTCCACTTCAAACTTTCTTCTCAAAGAAATAGTACCAACCCCAAAACAATATTTATTCAAAACATATAAGTATGCAAAATACTAGCCAACCAGTGACTTCTTATACTGTAGACAGCAGGGAGGCAAAGATGAGCATACAAAAGGGTGCTCTCTTGAAGATGTGTCAGGGGAAAGCACACCTAAACCTACAGGCAGTGGCAGGAAGGGATAACGATGACACAGGGGCATGGAAAAGGGGCATCCTAACTCATTCTGATAGAGAGGGTGGGGCAGGAAAGATTGCAGAAGAGGAACATGAGTCCTAAGACTGTATGAGGAAATAGGTACAGAAAGGTGAAATGTCAGGCTACCCAGCAAAACAAAGTTAAACACAGATCGGTGACATGGGCCACACTGGGCCAACCTTTCCTGGGCTCCTACAGCTTTGCCATTTGTACTGATGGCTATGATAATTCAAGCTGCTTCCCTAACAAGTCTGTACATTCAGGGGGAAATAAAATCTATACTGCAGACTCACAATTTGTTAATGACAGTAACTTCTACTGGGCATTGTACTCCATGTATGCAGGCTCCACTAGTATCCAAATACCTATCAAATATGTATGAATCCCATAGCCTTTTTTCCTTTAGAAAATCACATCCAAATAAGAGCGACAGATTCATTCCTACAATCCTCAGAAGAGAATTAGTTTCTGTTATATATAAGACTCAGCCCTGTTCTTTGCTCTTGTCGTCCGTTGAGTTCAATATGGCCTGTGCTTATCCTTCCAAGCAGAAGGTGACAAAATAGATGGACTGCCTACCCAAGAAATCTTCCAAGTGACCTGTGATGACAGTGAATGATACCTAAATGCTGTGACTCATCAGCTGGGGTGAAACTCAAAGATGTTCCACCAGTACAAAGAACAGGCCTGTATTGAGTAAATAGAACAAGCAGAAGTAACGTGAATGTCTAACCAGGGGAAATGCATACAGAAGTATGGTGCATTCACTTGCATGATATTTATAGGACTTATTGCAGATGCCTAGGCCTTATTTTAAAATATTCCATCAATGGATCTGAAGGAATGATGATAAATCAAATAAGACACATGGAAAAAGACAGCACTGGATGGTGTCACGTACATGTGGATTACAGAGAAATCAGATACAGGTTCAGATGAAGCAAACGAACAACAAATACTAGAAAACTGACTGTGGAACTGAGGTCACCAGAAGAAAAAGTGAGGGGGATGTCAAAGAGCAAAGTGGGGAGGAAGCACAACAGACTATAGGGGTGGATTACAGGTAGTGTGTTTGAGGGTGTGGTGTGGTAGCAACACCTGGAATTGAAGAGCCTATAATACTAAAGCATAATGTTGGAAGCTAGTATTACCCAATAACATTAAAATATAAAATATTCCACTAAAGAAATGGATAAAAGGATAGATGAAACAAATGTGATGAAATCTCAATACTATATTGAAACTATCAATTGGTGTTCATTAGACCATTTTGTCTATTTTTGTGTATGTCTGAAATTCTTCATAATAAAAAAATATACTGTGCAGAAGTTAAAAAAAATATTCATAATGATGGTGTAAGTCACAGAGGTGAGGAGCAGACTATAAAGTTATAGTTAATGTTGACTATAGCCATGTGAAAAAGAAGTATTTAACAGCAAAAAAGTACCCATGTGGGTTTCTAGATAACCATTTTACTAAAAGGACTCTGAAGAAATGGCTTGTTTCAGGTTGGATCAGGAAATGTTCAAGACAAGCCTGGAACATCTAGTCATGCCAGACAATGAACACAATCAGGTACAACTAAAGACATAGCAAAAGGATGCAGCAGCCAAACTGCATAGGACTCCACTGGCTAAGGCAGTAAAATCTGAGCATCAAGAAGGATAACAGGATGTGAGGGCGATCTGGCTGTGATATCTGTCACCCCATTGATCGCCAGGGTTGATTCGGCTGATCTGGCTGGCTAGGCAGGTGTCCCCTTCCTCCCTCACCGCTCCATGTGCGTCCCTCCCGAAGCTGCCCGCTAGGTCGAAGAGGACGGCCTTCCCCGAATAGAGACGAACCGTTCTTCGGTCGAGGGTATACGAGTAGCTGAGCTCCCCTGCTAGAACCTCCAAACAAGCTCTCTAATTGATCATGGTGAAGGATACTAAAGAATCCTGTATCACAACTGGTAGATAAAGAAAAGATCTGGCAGAAAGCACAGTTGGGGTAGTTGGAAAATAGAAATAATTTTGCAAGTGCCTTACTTATCTCCAGTACTCGGTCAGTGGCACGAGGCCTGCACCAAGTTCGAAATGAGAAGCTACATGAGATGCATATCTCCTCATCTAGCAAAAGGAGACAGGCAGAAGCCAGTAGGAGAATGCCAAAATGGAAGCAAAAAAAAAGTGCTCTGGAAACCAGCACAGAACAGGTTCACCCTGGAGGGCTGGGAGGGTAGATGATAGCTGAACTTTGGAAGGACTGCCACTCACTGTGAAGTTTTGCATTTTGGCCCATTCTCATCAGAACCCTTCATACTGCTTTTTACATTCCTAGTACAAACATTTCCCATGGAGTGGTCAAAGGTATGACATAAGACATATTCTTGTCTGGTTTCTTTTCTCTTTCCTGAGATCAGGAGACCCTTGAGATGTTCCTTTCAGAAAAAAAATTAACTCCCTAGAACTTGATGTAACATCTAGCTTGGGAATTCCATGTACAAACTTCAGGTCTGGCCCAGATTTGGGTGGGATATGAAGAAATACCTGCTCACATTTAAAATTTTTATGAAAGGGTTAACACATATGAATCAACTTTAGCTGCTACCGTCACATTCCCCCATTATTAAACACCTACTGTGGCTAAGGTTTTTTTCATTTGTTATCCTAGTAAATTCTCAAATCCAGTGAAGTGAGTAGCATTACTCACTTTTACAGGAAAATAAATATTATTCAATTTTAGAAGGAACAGATTCAGAGAATCCACTCATTTTCTTATGGATTCAAAGGTCCTTGACACACATAGACAAAGGTCTCCTGAAGAGAATCAATACCCACACATCCCTGACATTTTGGACTGAAGGAGTGGTCATCAGAGATGCAAAGACCTACCAAATTAGACCGAAGCTCTTCATTATATAATGTAGTCCCACCATCCTTTTATGAACTATCCTTCTTAGCTTTCTGCTTTTTAAGTCTCTTTGCTTTTTTTAAATTTCATTTTATTGATTTGTCACAATTGTGAATTAATTGATCCCTCCTCCTCCTTCCGTATCCCCCTCCAGTCACTCCATTTCCCATTTTTCTGTGACTGGTTGGTTGGTTAAGTTGATGTTCAGTTTTTGGTTGTTTGGCCCACTGTTCTCTTCCGATATCTGGTAAATGTGTTTCTTTTTTTTTTTTTCATATATATGTATATTTATATTACATTAGTCCATTATTGTGTACCCCGGGGCTTTCCCACTTCACTAACATTTGTTAACTATCCTGATCTTTTGTGCTCTTTACCTTCCCCACCTTCTTCCCCCTCCTCCTCTCTCGCTCCATGGTTCAGTTCCATTGGTTGTTTTCATTTTTTCTTGTTTGTTTTTCCCTATATCCATCATATAAGTGAGACCATCCTGTACTTCTCTTTTTCTTTTTGACTTATTTCTGCTAAAATGAGTCTTTCTAGTTCCATCCAGGTTGCTGCAAATGACATGTGTTTGTCCTCCTTGATGGATGTGTGGTATTCCATTGTGTATATGTACCACATTTTTTTTTAGCCAATCATCTGTTTTGGGGCATTTGGTTTGTTTCCAATTCTTTGCAACTGTAAACAGAGCTGCAATGAACACGCGCATACATGTGTCCTTTTGGATTAATGTTTCCATGTCCTCTAGGTAGATACCTAGTAGTGGAATTGCTGGATCGAATGGTAAGTCCACTTTCAATTGTTTGAGGGTCCTCCACACAGTCATCCATAGTGGCTGGACCAGTTTGCACACCCACCAGCAGTGTAAGAGAGTTCCTTTTTCTCCACATCGGTGCCAACATTTGTTGTCTGTTTTATTTATATGGGCCATTCTTACTGGTGCAAGTTGGTATCTCAGTGTGGTTTTAATTTGCATTTCCCTGATTATTAGTGATGTGGAGCATTTTTTCATATGCCTATTAGCCATCTGTATCTCCTCTTTGGTGAAGTGCCTTTTTAGTTCTTCTCCCCATTTTTTGAGTGAGTTTTTTGCTTTGTTTTTGTTGAGCTGTAGGAGCTCTTTGTGGATCTTTGTTATCAGACCCTTGTCACTTGTCTGGAGGGCAAAAGTTTTCTCCCAGTCAGTTGGGTTTCTTTTTGTTTTGTTTATTGTCTCTTTTTCTTTGCTTTTTATCAGTCTTCTCCACTCCAAATGGAATTTCACTATTTCCCTCCTCCACCATGTGCACTGTCCCTCCCCAATTTAATTTCCTTGTTTCTTCTGAGTTCCTAATCTTTTGAGCCCAACTCATATCCTCAACCTCCTACTTCCAGAAAATCCTTCCATCTTTTTTCCCCTGGTTGAAGCTTTGCCTTGAGGCAACTTGCTCCTTAAAAGGACATGACTGTTGCAAATTCCTCAAGACAGGGTTGACTGTATAAAGTACACTTTATAAACACTCTTAAACATTATTTTGGATGCAAATGAACCTATTTCTCAGCAATTCTTGTAATCTTGAGGTTTAGGGACAAAACCTTTGTATCCTCTTTTAGATTACAAAAAGGCCAGCTAGGGCCAGGCAAGGTGGCTCCTGCCTGTAAGCTTCAGCCTATGAAGCAGCCAGGGCCAGGGATCGTGGTTCGAGTCCCTCATGGGGTCCATAGCGAGACCTAGTTCCAAAAAAATAGCTGGGTGTGGTGGCATGCGCCTGTAATCCCAGCTACCTGGGAAACTGAGGCTGGGGATTGCTTGAGTCTGTGGTACCCTGCGCAACGAGAGCCTGCGGTTCCACGGGCAAAAATAGTGAGACCTAGTCTTAAAAAAAAAAAAAAAAAAAAAGGCCAGCTAGAGATAGAAAGCAACATCAAAGTTGTTCATTAAGCAAACAGCAGGCATTATTAATGCTCTATACAACTTCACAGCCCCTGGTCCTCAGCTATCCCTGAGAGAACTTTCTATAATCACTGAAGGCTATGAGCATTCCATCCTATCTTTCCCCTTAGATTAGAAATATTAGCAGGGACAACTATTACAGCTCAGGAAATGAGGTACTTTAAAAATAAACTGTGGTAAAACATTTATAACATTTACCATCTTAACCACTTTTAAGTGTAGACTTCAGGGGCACTGGGTACATTTAAACTGTTGTGCCATCATCACTACCATCTGTTGCCTGAACTTCTTCCATCTGCAAAACTGTAACTCTGCACTCATTAAACAATAGTTCCCCATTATGTACGTTGCACCCAGACATCACTTCACTTTTTGTCTGGAATCTGACAACCCTTAGTACACCATATTAGTATAAGCACACAGTATTTCTCCTTATGTGACTGGCTTATTTTACTGAGCATAATATTACTAAGGTTCGTCCACAAAGTAGCATGTTCCATATATACAAGTTCCATGTATCAAACCTCCTTCCTTTTAATGTTTAATAATATTCCATTGTATGCACATGCCACACTTTATTTGTTCACTTGATTTTTTAAAAATAATTTATTTATATATAAATTTCACATCATTGTAATCCCAGGGATTTACCCTTCCTCCCTCCAATCCCCCCCTTTGATTCGTTCATTTGTTAACAAGGAATTCTGGTCTAATGCTAGAGACAAGAAGCTTGGGAGACTGGTCTTGGGTTAGAGTCATCACTTAGATGTGTTTTGAACACAATCAAACAATCAGTCCAGATAGAATCACAGGACAGAAATCTTTTAAAAGGAAATTCTATCTGGTCGTTCATCCCAGGATTGGGATCAGATAGAACATTTATTTCAATACTTGAATAGTTTGCTGGAAGGAAGCACTGTAACCTAGGATGAGCTAGAAACATACCTTGAACTCATTCTAGTTTCTGGAGCCCCACTTGTCCCTGGTTCTTCCCCTCTCCAACTTTATTAAGATAACTGACATTGTGTAAGTTTAAGGTATGTTGATTTTATATACTTATGTACTGTGATATAATTAGCACTGTACCTTAGCTAATATTTCCACCACATCGCATGATTATTTCCTTAGTGGTGAGAACATTCAATATCTATTTCCTAAAAAACTTTCAAGTATACAATACAGTACTATTAACTATAGTCACAACACTATGCATTTGATCTCTAAAACATTTTTCTTTTAATTAGCTGTTTGTATCCTGTGACCAGCATCTCCTCAATCTCCCCACACCTCAAACTGTGGTAACTACCATTCCACTTTCTCATTTCTAGGAGCCTGACTTTTTCAGATGTCACACAGAAGCGATATCATACAATATTTATTTTTCTCTGATATTTCTCTTAACATAATGCCCTCAAGTTTCATTCATGGTGTCACATGACAACTTCCTTTTTCTCATGGCTGAATAATATTCCATAGAGCGAGTGCTCATGTGCGCCAGTGTGAGAGATCTTTATTTGCTGACACTTGGGTTGGTCATACTGTCTCCATGTGAATATACTTCAATGAAAATTGGGGTAAATTGTCTCTTTAATATACTGTTTTAATTTGCTTTGGATATATACCTAGAAGCGCAATCACTGAACATGACAGTTCTATTTTCACCATTCTGAGAAACTTCCATAGTATTTTTCAAGTGGCTGCACTAATTTGCATTACCACTAACAATGCACAAGGGTTCCCTTTTCTCCACATCTCACCAACACTTGCTATCTCTAATCTTTTTGATAACAGCCATTCTAGCTGGGCACGGTGGCTCGTGCCTGTAAGCTTCAGCCTATGAAGCGGCCTGGGCTAGGGATCGCATTTCGAGTCCATCCTGGGGCCCGTAGTGAGACCTAGTTCCAAAAAAATAGCTGAGCGTGGTGGCGCATGTCTTTCATCCCAGCTACCTGGGAAGCTGAGGCTGGGGACTGCTTGAGTCTGTGGTATCTCGGGCAATGAGAACCAGCAACCGCTGGCAACCACGGGCAAAAATAGTGAGACCTAGTCTCATAACAAACAAACAAACAAACAAACAAACAAACAAACAAACAGTCATTCTAACAGGTGTGAGGTGTTAGTTCACTGTGGTTTTGATTTGCATTTCCCTAATGATTAGTTTTGTGAGCATCTTTTCAAGTACCTGTTGGCCTTTTCCTATTCTTACCAACTCACATGTTTTCTCTTGCCCAAGTACCTGCTCCATAGTCTACTACTATCTTACTGATGGCCCAGCAACATCAAGCTGTTTCCAGTGTCCCTGTATATACTGCACACATCCTTGCTACCTGGCAACACCTGTCACTGGTTTCTCTGGTAGGAAAGCTTTCTTTTCTTAGTTTACACTTCTAGTTAGGGTCATCTCTCCAGGAAGTCTTTCATTTTTCTTCTTTACATTTCAAAATTTGATTATTTGGCATATAATAGTTATTTTATAAATTATTGGACTAAATTATATTTGGTACATTCACATTCTCTGTTGAGAAGACCAGTTTATGGATTAATTCAAGATAAAAGGATTATAGGTAATTTTTATTTAATGTTATTCTATTTTTTTTTAATCTACTGACTTTTCAAATTTACCTTTTAGAAAATTTTAAGAATAATCTGGTCAAGAATTTAGTGGAGGAATCAATGTACCAGATTTCAAGACATACAGCTATAGTTATTAAGACTAACTGTATTAGTCAGAGAAACAAATACATGGAATAGAATCCAGAAATAGACCCAACCAAATATGCCCAAGCGATTTATGAGAAAGGTGTAAAAGCAATTCAATGAAGGATCTAGACCTTGTAGCAAATGGTTTTTGAATACTTGGGTACCCACCGTCAAAAAACAACTCTATCGAAGTCTCATATATTACACAAAACAAAGCAGATCATGGACTGAAATAAAGATATAAAATGCTTAGGATATAAATGAGAAAATCTCTGTGATATAGGACTAGGCAGATTTCTTAAAAAGGATCAAAAAAGTACAGCCCATAAAAGGAAAAATTGATAAACTATACTTCACCTAAATTAAAATTTTTTACCATGAGAAATATCTTGTAAGGTGGATGAAAAGACAAGTTATGGACTAAATGAAAATAATTGCAGACCACATCATTTGACATGGACCAGTATCTTGAATCAGAACTCAATGGTAAAAAAACCAAAAATCCATGTAAAAAAATGGAGAAAGACTTGAAGACAGACATTTGACCAAATGGTGTACCAATGGCATATAATTACATGAACAGATGTTCAACTAGCCATAGGGGAAATATGAATCAAAACATGGGTAGACCATTAAAAAAATTAATTGTGGTACAACCATATCAGGTAATACTACTCAGCAACAAAAAAGAACGAACCAGTAATACATTCAACAACTTAGGTGAATCTCCAAAAAATGATGCTAAAAGAAAAAGTCAATCTGCAAAAGTTACATACTGTATGAATCCATTCATATAGTACTCTTGAAATGACAAAATAATAAAAATGGAAAAGAGATTAGTGGCTGTCATGGGTTAAGGATGTGGTGGGAGCAGAACAGTAGGGGACCACACAAGGACAGTAAGAGGGATCATGTGGTGAAAGAAATGTCCTGTGTCTTGACTGTATCACTGTCAAAATTCTATTATAGTATTGCAAGATGTCACATTAGGAGAAACTGGGTAAAGGATACATGGGCTCTCTCCTTACCATTTCTTACTGGATGTGTATCTACAATTGCCTTGAAATAAAGTTAAATTTTTTAAAAAGCTAGGTGACACTGGGCAAGTCACTTCTCCCAGGGCTAAGAGAATTAAGATATCAATGTTCTAAGCACAGTGCTGGGCACAGAGTGAGGACTCAACAGATGACTATTTTTAAAAAAATTACTGTTTATTTTACATAGTTATCTATCCCGGGGTTCTTACTACCCATGAATCATCCTCTTAGTCTTTTGTGTCCCTTCCACTCCCGCTTTCCCCTCTCCCTCTCATGCTTCAATTTTGTTGAGAGTTAGTTTTAATTTTTTCTTGTCTGTCTGTTTGCTTTCCCTTTACCCCTCATATAAGTGAGAACATCCAGTATTTCTCTTTCTTTCTGACTTACTTCTGACAGCATGATTCCTTCTAGCTTCATCCATGTTGCTGTATATGACATAAGTTTGTCTTTTTTGATCGATGAGTAATATTCCATAGTGTACATATACCACAGCTTTCTGTACCATTCATCTATTTTGGCGCATTTGAGTTGCTTCTCAACAGATGACTATTAAAATGAGAACCTAGAGAGTCATGGCAGTGAGGATAGAGAAGTGTATAAAGAAGGGATATTTAGATAGTACTACTGATGGGTTTTGGTGGAAGATTAGATGTGGGATAGTGGGTGACAGGGAGTCAAGGATAATTCTCAAGTGTCCTGACAAGTGGGTAGTCACTGGCACCATGGGAACAAACATGAC
Organism: Uropsilus gracilis; assembly: GCA_004024945.1. NCBI lineage: Eukaryota > Metazoa > Chordata > Mammalia > Eulipotyphla > Talpidae > Uropsilus > Uropsilus gracilis. The sequence goes on along the minus strand of PVHY01009126.1, from coordinate 3,708 downwards.
CTGAGACAAAGAGGAATGTACTGACTGGGACACATTCAAGTACAGATATCCAGTTAACAAGTACATCTGCAATTCTGGAGTATAGAATTCTTGGTTGTAATTTAACTTGACAACCACAAGTATATAAAAGATAACTGTGGCTAAGAGCATGGATGTGATCTCTGCAAAAAAAGGAAAGGCCCTACATCACAGCCACCGTGACTATAAAGTAGCTTCAATCTTTTAAGATTGGGTAAAGAATGTTAGACTAGCAAAGCAGATGAAGAGTGGCTGGAAAAGAAAGAAAATAGGCAGAAATGGTATTGTTCAAGATAAGGTATGCCAAGAAAGAGTATGTAGTCCACTGTGACTAAGCAGTGAAGAGGTAATTTAAGTGAAAATTAATTTAGTGACCCAGGTGTCACTCTTTACAAGAAGAGCTCTGGTGAAATGGCAAAGTAGGTTTAAGATTAGGGGAAAAACAGAGAAAGTGTAAACCATTAACAAGTTTATTCAATACTAAAGAAAAAGAGAGTACAGTGAGTAGGAAGGAGTGTGATAGAGGGATAACTGTTAAAAGAAAGTTAATTTTAAGGGAAAGGAATAGGTAAAGAGGGGAAGAAGCTGAGATTTAAGATAAAAAAATTAAGGATGTTCTGACCTGATAAGAGGATTATGATACACAGATAAGAAAGAACATGATACACAATATTACTATTAGAAGGGCACATCATATACTCTAAGAGGAGGGGAAAGAAAAGGAACCATGGAAATACAAGTAGATTTGAAAAGTTGGTCAAGGTATGTGTAGACAGTGGCTCTCCAAGAGCTTCAATTTTCTTTGTGAAGGAGAAGGGAAAGTCATCTGCTTATATGAGAGGCCTGGATTAACTTTTACTTCCAGAATCTAACCCAACACATGGGACACATATATTTAATAGTTTTAATAAATATACTAAAAAACAATGTTTCCTTAATTCAAGTTTCATTCAAATCAATACACAATTTTCTCCGAGTTAGCCACTAGGGGGCAATGCTGCGGCCAATCTTTTCCTCTAACGCTTATAACCTGTGAAATTGTTACAAAATTACAGAGCATTGTATGCCATCAAATGTTCCACCTTTATATATGCTGTATATACATGTATAAATATGTGCTCACATACATATATACCTACGGTCATGTCTGTAAACCTTCCACTGAAATGATATTATGATGCCCAAGAGGCAACACATTTCCAGAGGTGACATTTTGTAATTCTTCCAGGGCACACAGCAAATACTGAACATCTTCTACATGTTCTTATAATTACTATATTAGAAAAGGTTAATAAAACATCCCTAAGGTTAATTAATCCCTTATATCACTTACCACAGTCTTTCAAATTATTCCTTCCCTGCATCTAGCCCTCTCCCCAAGTTAACTAAGAGGTAGGTTTTAAAAATAATTAGGAACAGTTGTCATCAATTTCCCCCCTTATCATGTATGATTAATAGTCTTACAATGAAGATTTGCCAACCTGTAACACCACACAGATATTTTATCTACTAGAATAAGTAGTTATTTTGAGGGTAGAGTTAAGCAATGGAGTTGAGAAATACTTTATTATGAACAGAAGGAACTAGCAGAGTTCTAACTTAAAAATAGGGTGCAGAAATTCTGGAAAAAAAAAAAAAGATGTAAGGGCAGACTGCTCCCCAGGAGTTGTTATATAGATTAACTCAGTTTAAAGTAAAGGAACCCAGTTTCTTTTGTGGAAGAGACATCCAGTTATACCCAATGAACACATCACACCCCAGATTAAGAAAAATACCACTAGTTTGGTTAGATGCTTTTGGGCTGGAGCTGCAAGAAGATGGGAAGAAGGTTGAGATAATCATGTGACAAAGGGTGCCAAATAGCTCAAATGGGTGAAAAAAGTGCTTGACCCAAAAGCCTCCGAACTTGGTTATTTTGATCTGAAGTTGCTGGGAACAAAAATATCCAAGAAATGGGTCACAAAGAAAATCTGGAGGATAAAAGTGAAGTATCCATGTAGATACAGTATCAAATTGCTTGCAAACTGTTTCAAAAATCAAGTTTCAAGGTCTTTTAGGATACAGTTCGAATTTGACAACTATGGTCACATTCTTTATTTTTTTTGTTTTTTGAGACTAGGTCTCCCTATTTTTGCCAGTGAGACCGCAGGCTCAAGCTGCCCAGGGGTACCACAGACTCAGCTTCCCAGGTAGCTGGGATTACAGGCACGCACCACCACACCCAGCTATTTTTTTGGGTCTAGGGTTCGCTACGTGCCCCCGGTGGGACTCGAACCGCGATCCCTGGCCCTGGCCGCGGTTTCCTAGGCTGCCGCCTATAGGCATGCGCCACCATACCCTGCGACTTGGTCACATTCTTACTGAACGTTTTATTCTTGCTAGCAGATCTGGTGATGCAGTTTTTTTTAGTGATAGTTTTCTGTAGTTCTTTGGACCCTGAACTTTTATGTTCTATATTTATAGAAACATTAATAACAAGTGAGTCTTAACTTGAAAATTCACCTTTCCTACTAAATTGATGAGTGCAGAGGGCAAACGCTTCTTTTCTAGTAATTATAATACACTGGCTACATGGACCTCACTGAAAATGCACTTTAAAACTGAGATGACTACCTCACTATTTCATCCCTACTACATTTTAAGTCTGTGTCTGCTTTCAAAAGTTAAGCGCTCAGTCCTCAGTTTTCCCAGCAAATGATCTAAGAACAGATTTCATTTACACTTACACACACTCCCCAACAACAACACTTCCTTTGAAAAACAGAATGTCACTTCCTCAATCCAGAGTCCAGAAGTCCCTTAGTTCTGATCTGGGGAGCCAAGACAGGAAACTCTGGTAAGCTTCTGCCTCTCCCCCCTGGAGAGCCACTGGTGCAGCTGACAGGGGGCAGGGTCTGTTCAGAGCTCCCTTGATGCACTGCAGCTGGAAGGACACAGCTCACTTCCACGATGAGAATGATTTCAGAGTCCACAACCACAAGTCAGTTTAACAAGGGCATTTATAGGAAGTGAAGGAGAGGATGGGAGACCCTGACACTTGTTAGTGACCTTACTTCCATTTTCCAACTCCTGCCACGACCTCGGAGCTGATTTCAACTAAATCTCAGTATCTGGCACCATTTTGTACTTTGACCCCATGAGGAAAAGCATCTCGGGGGAAGGGGAGCCAGAACTCCTGGGCGCTCAGCGCCAGACTGTACCACCTTCCCCTTGATGTCGCCAGTTTCTCACCTAGAGGGGAGCGGCCGTCCCAACAATTTCAGTAAACACTGTCGGTTAACACCACCTGGCAACTGAGAACCTTGATCTCTCCCGACCCCAGACACCAAGGACTGCACAACACAAAACCCAGGCCAGTTTTAGCAGATCAAACTGCAGTGTCACCGTGGGGGGGGGGGTGTATGTGAGAGACATACAGAATAAAAGGAAAGAAGGGGACAAACAAATGAGTCACTTAATACAAGGGCTGCACATGCCGCTGACGCTGCCCGTGATGCAGAGGACTGGACTGGAAGGAAGCAGGCGGCCACCCGGGAGGGGCGGGCAGAGAAAGGGAAGGGGAAAGGGCGTGAGGCTCTCGTCCTTTGTGGGGGGCCCGGCCGCGCGGGCCGACAGCCTAGACCCCCCCCTCCCTCCCACTCCCCCAACCGTGCAGGCTCAAGCCGCTGATGATTACTATTGCCCGCCCCC
>PVHY01009125.1:35553-58087 GCA_004024945.1 Uropsilus gracilis | reverse complement strand
ATAGATAGATAGATAGATAGATAGATAGATAGATAGATAGATAGATAGATAGATAGATAGATAGATAGATAGATAGATAGATAGATAGATAGATAGATAGATAGATAGATAGATAGATAGATAGATAGATAGATAGATAGATAGATAGATAATATATAATAATACTAAGCACATTTTTTTGGCCAACTTAGTCCCAGACTTTTTGTTCTTTAAACTTCAAATTGAACCACTGCAACCTTATAACAAAGGCAACAGGAGTGTTACAGCCAGCTAACTGTGAGCCCTCAGGATGACTACTAGCGTCTCGATTCAAATCCACGAATAATTGCTCAGAACATCATCTGAGTTCATGGTACTGAACTAGGGTCACAATTACAATTCAATGACAGCACATTCCCTGCACTTACAACCTAATAATTAGGCATGATAAATGATAAGTGAATCTTATATAAGATAGAAAATCACAAAGGTTAAGAAACGGTCCAAAATAGGTCACCTGTGGGTGGACGATCAGGTAAGACTTTATGGAGCTTTAAGGATGTGCTTTGAAAAATGGATAGTGTATTATTTGTGATGGAATCTGGAAAGTAGAACCAAGCTAAATATGTCGAGCAAAGACAATTCACTTTAGGGAATACGTTATATAAATACTGAAAGTTCTTAGAAAGCAAGAAGCAGAAGACCACGCAATCCAAGGGTTGGGAGCTGAAGGAAAATGTTTCTATCCCAATGACTGCGGAGAAGTGAAGAGGAAATCTTACCAGAACCAGGCCCTCATTCTCAGGGCCTGTCAGGCACATCTCCACTATCTAGGACTGTTATAGAGGGCTACATGCTAGAACATTTATTTCTGGAAGCACAAGGATCCCAGAGCTGGCGCTGGGACATCACTGATGAACGAACCACATGAAGGCTATAGTTTGCCAGTTTGCCCAGCATGGCTAGTGTAGGAGCCATGGAGCAAGCCCTGAGTGTCATGCTTGGACCAGAAAGGAGCCTTGGATGCTCAGAGTTGCACCTGCCGCACCCAGCACCCACCACGGGACAGCAAAGCACAGAGTGGTCTGTTGCTCTCACTCCCTGGGAAACATCCAGAGCTGCAGCCCTTGCTAGTCTTGTCTTCTCCAATTCTCTTTCCTACACTGAGGCACTGTGTCCCCAGAGAGACTTCAACTATGAGACAGCTAGCAAAGGAGTAAAATGGAGCCCCAGCTCCCCTGAAAAGCTTAACAGAGTGGGAGTGGGGGCTGGAAGGAAGCAGGCAAATGCACCCAGCCCGCGTAAGATGATGAAACAGGGAGGGAGCTTTCCAAAACAAATAGGGAGTTCGACATAACTGCATCGTGGTGGAAAAGGGTCATCTTTAACATATGAACCAGTTTCCTAATTGCAAGCAAGAGAAATCCGTGATTTTAAAGAAGGAATTGACAGAAAGGTTGTGAGGAAGCTCAGAGTATTGACAAGAAGTCTGGAAAATCACTCCAACTCCTCAGGATTCAAGAAGAGACAGACAACTACACTTGCTGCCAATATCCACCAGGGGGCAGCAGGGCTCTCCATGCCCCCACCGCCCACCCTGATGATGAAGTCTAGACTGAGTTGTTGCCACTGAAATTATACACAGACAAATCTAGTTTCCAGGACGTGGAGACAAGAAGAATCTGCGCCCATTCTGACTACCATAGTGGAAATCAAACCACTGCCTCCAGAAGACACACACACGAGCATTCTCCCGACTCGGAAAGCATTTCCTGTGCTGCTAACTAAAGACAAATAAAGTGCACCCCTTTGGCTTTCCAGAATATCTGCACAAATTCTTCTTCCCTCTATTGCACTAGTTTCCTTGTCCTCCATTTCCCCTACAAAACATTTAAATGAAACACCCACTCCAGAGGGACAAATTTTTTGACAGCTGTTGGAGCTCTTTTCTACCCTTTTTGCCCTTTTCTACCCAGTCTGTTTAGTTCTGTCACCTTGGTTCCAGGAATAATAGTTCCGGGAAGAATCCTATTGGAAGGACCCCCCCCCCCCATCAAAGACAACTATTCAATCTAAACATAATAAGAAAAAGCTTGTCATCTGAACGCACTGGACATTGAAGAAAGGCAAAGCAGACATACTCTGGTGGAAAGTGAACTCTAGGAAGAGGGGAGAAGAGGCCCTGCAAGCTGTAAGTTCCAGTCTTTGTGCTCTTAGCTCCGGGCTGTGTGTTTCCGAGTGCAGGCTGCATCTCTGAGAAAGCTGTAGTCCTTCTGCGGGGGCAGGTGGGGGGGGGGGACAAGAAGGTCATAGCTGAGAAAATGAAAGTGACTGCAGAGATCTGGAGAATCCGAGAAGGAAGGGATCCCCATTCTACCCGCTTTCATTGCACAATGGCAAATCCTTTTGCTTGTAGCTAAGTCAGTCACCCCAGTCTCTTATAGTCCCTCTTTTGTCCTCTTTTGTCTGTTGGTCCAGTGGATGACTTCTTTTCCTACACCAAACTACAAAATGTAGCTCGGTCACTTCAATCCATAAACCACACTGACAACATAGATCACTTTCACATGCTTAAACTAAGGTCACTGATTGGGGCACCAATGTTCATCAGTCCAGTCTAGGCTAACATGATCCCTTTCCTCCCTGGAGCAGGCAACCTGAGATCACAATCTTATGTGATTCTCTGGATTTTTATTGCTAAAAATTGGCAAAATTGAATAATTGGGGCTAGGGGTAGTATATAAACTTTCATCTAGAATTGTCTTTGTTATTGCACTTCCTAGGGCACTGCTAATCCCAAAGATTGGGCCCTCCATCATGTCTTACTATATTGTCCATCGTCTTTCCTCACACATCTTTACAGGATCACCTTAGCAAGATCTCCTCAGTTAAACACGCTGATATCTCCTTCTGACACCATAACTCTCCTCCAAAGTTCAGAATCCTAAGGTGGGCTTTCAACTGCGTGAACCTGAGTCATGGCATACATACCTGTGTCCATGAATGAGGGAGCAGGACTGTGCACCTCTATTTCTGTGTGAAGGCTTTCCCCAAGACCTACAGACACAGGGATTTCTCCAGCACAGAAGGAACATTAGAGAGATCAGTACTTTTAAAATAGACTGTGTGGTGGAATTAGCTTGGAGAGGGAGGTGGGTATATGGAGAGAGGGAAGGAAATCAAACTACAAAGGAGGTAACGCCCTTGCTAATGGAGGAGGGATTGAAAGCAAAAAAATCCATGTCTCCTGAGGTGGCAGGTGGGGAGCCATTGGCAGCCTGGGGTGGAGAAATGACATGGAGTGATCTGGGTTTTATTGTGATGCATCAGGTAGAAGACAAAAATGCATCCTCAGCCAGAGAGAATATGACTTCCTCTGTTCAACTGTAAGCTCCCTGGGGGCAGAGTTTTGTGGGATTGTTTGACATGTCTCTGCTAGTGATTAACCCAGTGCCAGACAAATGGGGACACACTCAGGCCACACATGTGGTTGTTAACAAAGAGGAAGGAATAATTAAAGGGTTATTCAGTTAGCCTGGATGAGAAACTACAAGACCTGAGTGGGAGTAAAGACCATTTATTGCTCACCCTCCATGAACCAGACATTTACCTTTATTATCCCATTGGATTCAACTAGTCTTTTGAGATTCATATTATTTATTTCCATTTTACAGATGAGGCTTGAATAAATTAAGATGCCTTCATGCATCCCTGTCATGAACAAAGGAGCTGGGAGCTGAACTCGTGTCTGATGCTGAAGTTCCTACCTGAGCTTCATTCCACTCAAGTTCCTTCGCTTCAGATTCTCTTTGCCATGCTCTCAGGTAGGGGGTAGGGGTCGGGGAACAGGAAGAGGGCAGGTGTAAGCCAGAAGGGCAAGTGACTAGGTGCAGTGAGTGTGACACAGGTTTGGGGAGAGTTTAGGAGTTTGAGTCTTAAGCTAGAATCACAGGGAGAGGAGTGATACCATTGAAAGAAAGGAAGAAATCAATAGAAGGCATCCCAGGGATGTCCAGGTTTGTTTTGTGGGACAAAAAGGGAGACAAATGGATGGAATTAGTCATCGGGCAGTTGGTAGCTAGTCAAGGGGTCCCAAGAAGAGGCAAGGAAATGATCTGTAAGTGACTGGTATCAATCAGCATGATGATCTGAAGCCTGGCTATGAGTAAGAATCGTTACCCAGAACATGGGAACACATGACGGGGCTGAGTAAGCACATACAGCTCAAAGATAGTGCTACCATGTGTCCTGATCGCAGGTCTGCCTTACAAGTGCTGACTATCATCTGTTCTCCTGTGACTTTCCTCCTCTGAGTGGGGTATCTGCAGGGGATGAAGAATACACAGATATTGGTACAATTTATGTACTGCTCACACATAACTCATTCAATGCTCTCAAGAAGGGAAGCTTGAAATGGCCAAGGTAAGAGCCACAGATACTGACCACTGAGGTCTGAAAACAAACTCCCTAAGTCCTCACTCTCCTGTCACTTCAGGGCTTCACCAAGCCACCCCAGGCATAGCTGGGTTTATGGCAGCAGACAGGGGTCTCCTTCTCTCCTTCTCTCCTCTTATCTCTCTCTATGCCCCCCATAAAGACATGCTGTACAGGACCGTCCCCCCCCCTGTAGGATTCCCTGCTTGGGACTCCCTTAGAAGTCAGCATGTCACCGTGGAAACATAACTTCTCAGGCAACACTGCTTGGTTCAGCTGCGTCAGACACAGTCACCTTCGTCTCTCTACATCAAATCAAAACATGACCTCAAATTTCTATTTGAACACAGATAATCCAGAACAGCTGAACTTTACAAATAAGAACCTTTTCGCATGCGATGATCTATAGTGGAAGAACACCCTGATTAATTTAGGAAAGCATTTTATCTTAACTTAGTTATAAATGACTGAAGATGTGCTTTTGTGTCTGTTTAGGATGACATTTCATGGGCATCTAGAGCTCCATAACAATTTCCATGACAATAAACATAGACTTGTTATTTGATAGTTGCATAATTGTGGTTTTCTTCCGCTTGTTCTCAGAGGTGGAGAGTTGCCTCTGTGCTTTTTGTTCCCCCTGTTTTTTCCCCTCCCAAGGGGAAAAATAAATGTAAAACACACCAAGCCAGAGGGAAAGAAATAGTCAATATGTCATTGCCACATGTAAGCAGCCCATTACTTCCCAGTTCACTGGCAATTCTTCTGTGAAGCCTTTGTCAGAGGGTTCAGCTAAGCCCAGCCTGAGTGGCAATGCTCACCAGTGTCCAGCAGAGGGCAGTGATGACCTCATATTGCTTCTGGAATGCTCTCCATCCACAAAATGAGCATCCGGGAGCAATTGGTTCTTCCCTCTGTAACTTCAACCACCTCTCTCAACCACTGTGTAAATAATTGCCTTGATAGAAAATGATGTGCATGTGTTCCACAAACTACCCGTGTTAAATCCCAGCTTTGCCACTTACCAGCGCTGTGATCTTGGACAACTTACTAAACTTCTCTGGGTCTGTTTCCTTTTCTTTTCTAAAACGAGGCTATCAGTAACCCCTCTCTCACAGGTTTGCTGTGTCCATTTCATGAGTTAACACTTGTGAAGCGCTCAGACAGCATATCGCATGCTATTATATTTCTTGTTTCTCCTAAAGGCTATTATATTAAACCCTACTGTTTTCCCCTTCAGGGCCTCCACGGCATGTCTGAGGAGAAGGACCATGACTCAGGAAGGAGGCGGGAGGTTTTGGGGCCTCAGACTATGCCAGGAGCCTCTGAATGATGGAGGCGACACCAGCTCACCTTTTACTCTGGCAGGAGCAGGAAAATGGTTCTAGGGGAGGGTGGGCAGGTGGCAGGGAGGTGGGGGTGGGAGGGTAAAGCCTGACCCAACTTTGCCTGTTTCTTTCCCAAAGGCAAAATGAGAGACCCAAGTTTGGGCCATGGAAGGTCAGCAGGTATCTGGTACAAGAAGAGCCTGAGGCAAGTGGAGAGCTGTTCTTACCAGGAACCTTCAAGCATGGTACAGTCAGACACAGCCTGTGACAGATGTCCCCAAGTGTGTGCCTCCTCAGTATGGGGAAGGACAGAGGGAGGGCAGTGGCCCTGAGACCAGCTTTTGTTCAACCACGGTGACAATAGCTGTGTCCTATCTGCCTTTCACAAAGACATTAATGTGCTAGAACTGAGGGCTGCCCTCAGCCCTGTGGGATGGTGAGGGGTTTTCAGCAGAAAGTGAATCCACTCTTCTGGAGATGTTTAAGAAACCTTTGGGGAATGTGTTGGAGGCGAGTTCTGGGTAGCCTCTTGAGGTCCTGGACCACCTATAATCCACAGATGCCTGTCCTAGGGCTGGGAATAAATTTCCATGCCCTCTCTCCCGACTGATAGGATTGTACTTCTCTGTCCACTTGAAGTCTTTGTGGCCATGTGACTTTCCTGGGCTCATGCTATATAAGCAGAATACCTAAGAGTTTTCTGCAGGCAAACTTCACTGTGTTCTGTTTTCCTCCGGTTTTGAGGTGATGATGCTTCATCCTCTTTCTCAGAGCAGCCATGGTGAACAGAGCACCCCCTAGGCAGGCCTACAGTGAGACATGCAGCATGAGTAAGAGATCAACCAGTGTAGCTTAATGAGGGGTTGGTTATTTGTTACAGCAGCTAAACCCTGGCCAACCTGACTGACACAACAGTGTTGGTGTTCATGGTCCTCAAGCACACATATACCCTTTTCACTTGATACCACCTCATTCAAACCTCTGGTAACACCATGTGGTAGACCTACTGCTTCAACTTTTTGGATGAGGAAAGTGGGGTCCAGAAAACTCAAGGATTCAGGGTCCCAGGGCAAAAGGAAAGTGCTGGGAATCTAACTGAAACTCCAGGTCTCCATCACTCTCCCCAGTAGGATGCCTGGCATTCACCAATGTATGTTGACTAAATGAAAATGGTGACAATGTTTATAAATGGCAGCAGTGGCCATCTGGAGAATGAATTCCTCTCTGGGTCCCCACATTTGTGTGTGACACAGCTGATGTTATGAAGGACCCAGGTCAGTAAGAGTAAGGCAGTGTTTTATAGGAAAGATGGGCCTCAGACAACATATCTTACTAGTAACAACCTGATGTTTATTATAGTATTTTTTCAAACTAGTTTCTGTAAGACCACTTCCCTCTCTGCCAAGCCAAGTTCTCTCGCTCTTTATCCTACACGCTCCTCAGAGACACTTACCTCTCCTCAGGCATGTGAAGCTCTTTTTCCCTTGGAAACTGGCTCCAGCTACCTCGTGAGAAGGCTGTGCATGTGCTCCTCAGCTCACATTTAGATCCTACCCCGGTCTGCTCCCTGCTGTTTCAGCAGGGGGATTTCAGAGCGACAGGGCCGTCTGGAAAGGGGAGGTACCTCAGCATTGGCTGACTTTTCATTACACCTCAAATCACATCCTGTAATTGGCAGTCAGCGCTGCTCAGCCTAAGACTGCTTTCTGCATCCATCCATCCTTTGCTGCTGACTTTGAAGGGATCAAAAGAGCCCCGTGTGTTTTCCTAATCTCCCTAATCCTCATCACTATCCCCGTGAGGATGCAGGTATCATCACCACCATTTTTCAGATGAAACGAAGGCCCAGAAAGTTTTCATGACAGGCCCAAGTTCACCCCCATGGGCTGGTGGCGGAGATGGGAACAGAACTCAGACCGGCTGATCTCCCAGGCCATCAGTCTCCATTCGACCCTGCTGTCTCACTGAATTCCCCCCCGCGGTTTTAATTGAATATCATGTTCTTCTTCACTTCCTGCCCTAAACAGATCAACAGCTGCCACTTACCCTCCTGAGCCGGCTGGCGGTACTTCAGTGGTGGGTGAAGCTATCCTGGGATATAGAGTGGGTGAAGCCTTTCAGGATAAAAGAGTCCATCCAAACGGAAGATATTCATGAAGGTATAAAAGGGATGCCCCGACTTTACTGCTCTCCCTGACTTTCAAATGACATGGTGTTGGTCCCCAGAGGCTAAGAGGGAAACCAGCACGGGAGGGTGAGTACCGAGCTAAGAGGAGGGGATTCTCTGGAAAAACAGGAAAGATGCTATGACATTAACGAAAACTTCCAGGCCCAACAAAGGGAGCTGAGATCTGGGTGAGGAAACCGGGGTACCACAGGATCAAACTGTTCTGGCTGCTGCTTCTTTTCTTGGGGATGATGTTCTAAGGCTTCAGCAGGGTTACGATAGTGAGAGGACTAAGATCCGTGTCACCCCATTCTACCTTCTGTACAGTTTCCATGGCAGCAGCTCTCAATCTTTGGGGGTGTACTAGAATGGGTAACCTGGGAAAGGCGATTCCCAGCCCTCGCCAGGGAGATCACGGCTGTGGAGAATTTGTCATTGGCTTGCAGGAGACACCACGAGACCCTACCATGGTCACCATTCTGCCTCTGTTCCCTGCAGACATTTTGGAAAGGTTTTCCCTGTGGATCAGCCAAGGATTAGTGCCCTGCCTTTAGCTGTTACAATGACAGCTCTGCCCCAGGAAGCTGAGTTTGGGTCAGTACCCCCGACTCCCCTTCCCCAACCAGCATTTGCATAGGCCTGTCTGCAGGGGGAGTGAGGTTCCAGTTATACTGCAGTACACAGAAGATCCAGGAGGAAAGAGAAATCTGATAGGTTTGGTCCAGGCCAGGAGGAAATTGAAAAACTTCCCAACCAAAACGTTTACTTCCCGAAGAGATAAAAAGTTGCTCAGGGTCATAAATCTGTGCCAACACACAGGACTCAGAGGTCAGCCTGGAGGCCCATGCATGAGGGGCAGTCAGTGCTGCTGGCTCCAGGTGAGGCTAGAGAATCGGACCATCAGGGTGCGATCTTCCCCAAGATCATTTGGGTCGCAGGGGCCAGTCACATGCGGCAGATATCACCAGAGGCAGGGACCTGGGATTTGTGGGGTTCTCACATGGCAGGCAGCAGAAACCTAAAGAGAGGTCAACCCCAGAACCACTGGATAGCAGTTACTTCTCTGGGCTTCACAGAGTGGCATTGTTCCTGGAACCCAGCACTTAGGCCAGTTCACCGAAAGGAAGCAAATCACCAGGGAAGCTGGTGTAAACAGCAGCAACTTGTTTCTAAACAGAACCAGATCTGACGCAGGAGCCTGGCTGATCAACCCCAAGCCCCAAAGGGGCTGTCTGCCCAATTGTGCCCCACATAGGGCAAAGGAACCCCTGGGATGATAGCCCTAATTACTCTCAGGAATCCATGAAACCTACAGGAGGGCATGAATTTTGACTGCCTTTGTGAAGACTGAATTATAACTGCAGATGCCTGTGTTTGTTAACATCATTTGCAGGGACTGCCTATTTTCAGCATGCTCACCTACCCTCCCTGCGTAGCTATCCATTGAACCCACACTTTAGTCTCAGCCACCCCAACATGATGAAAACCTGCAGAGATATGTCCTTAGTATCAAGGAAATGCTTTATACTTTATACTTTTTCCTGCTCAACTTAGTTGAGGAAGGAAAGCTAGTGGGAAAGAGGTCATTTCCAAACGTAAGCTAGTACTCCATTTTAATCCATTTCCATGGCTAGAGAATGAGGCAAATAATTATCCTCTATAGTGTGAGCGAGGGTAGAGAATTTCTAAATTGAATTGAAAATAAAGCATGCTGCCCTAAGGATGCAGTGGCTGTGGTGGATACATCTTTTAAACTTCTAGGCCTCTAAGCTCACATTTTTCTCTTTATCCCATAGTTGTCACTACAGATCATGACCCTTGACTTTCTGGGAAGGACCTTCAGACCTGTGTTTAAAAGTCAGGGAAAACTCTGCATAGCTTTTTGCAATAGAAGCAGCAAGTCAACAAAAACTAGTAGAAGCTTGATGGGCAAGTCTCACGAAAATATAAGTAAACACTGAGAGAATAAACATCACCACTCAGTCAACAGCTAGTCCTCTTTGACAGATTCATCTCTTGAGACCTCTCCAAGCTGAGAGGTGGATAGAAAGAAAGCAAATCGGGACACAGAGCAGTGGCAAAGTAGAAAGCAGGCTGATGATCTGGACGTGGCCTGCCTCAGGCCTAACTCAGCACCAACTGGTTCATGATCTTGGCCAAGGCATCCCATCCCTCTGGCCTTTGCTCGCCTCCTGTTTTTGTTTTGTTTTTTAATTTAAAAAAATGCATAACGTAAATCTCCCTCTTAATTTTTAAGTGTTCAGTAGTGTTGTTAACTACATGCCATGTGCATTACTGTGCAACAGATGACTCAAACTTTCTCATCTTGCATGGTTGAAATTCTATACCCTTTGAAGAAGGACTACCATGCCTACTTCCCAAATGCCCCCCCACCCCCAAGTCCATCAGTCCCTGGCAGCGTTCAACTTTCTGTGTCTATGTGTTCAATTACTTTAGATACCTCGTGTAAGTGGAATCACGCCATGTTTGTCTTTTTGCATCTGACTTATTTAATTTAGTATAATGTTCTCAAGATTCTTCCATGATGTGGTAATGCAAAGATTTTTAAAGATTGAATAGTATTTCATTGCATGCATACACCACATTTTCTTTATCCATTCACCTGCTGATGAACATGGAAGTGTCTGTCACATCTTGGTTCTTGTGAGCAATGCTACAATGAAATGGGCGTGCAGATATCTTTTCAAGAGCCATTTTCAATCCTTTGGGATATATCCCCAGAAGCAAATATACTGGTTATATGGTTGCTCTCTTTTTAAGTCTGAGAAATCTCTAAACTGTTTTCTATCGTATAGTATAAGAATAGTATGTAGTATATGTATTATATATATAGAGTATAGTATATAAAATAGTACAGAGAAACTTCTACTTTCTATAGTGACTATTCAATTATTCCACTATTCAATAATTTGCACAACAATAGTCTACAAATGCTTCAATTTCTCCACATACTCCTCAGCATCTTTTATTTTCTGTTTCTTTTTTTTTTTTAAATAAGCTCATCTGATTGGGGGTGCAGTGATACCATGTGTAGTAAGTTGTATGCTACTAATATGCTACTAATGATAAATAATATTGAATATCCTTTCCTATGCTTGATGACCATTTGCTTATCTTCTTTGAAGAAATACTATTTAAACTCTTCATATCATTAGTAGCATATCATTAGTAGCATATCCAATAAATCATTGCCAAATTCAGTGTCATGAAGTTTATCCCTTTGTTTTCTCATAGAAATTTTGCTGTTGCAGGTTTATCCTTTAAGTCTTTACTTCACTTTGTGTTGATTTCTGTATAAGGAATAGGGAAGACACAGCTTTACCAATATCATTTGTTGAAGAAACTCTGCTTTCCCCCACTGTATAACCTTAATATTTTTTTAAAAGATCATTTACTGAAGGTTTATTTCTGGGCTTTCTATTCTACTTTAACTCTGTTTTGTTCTATTGGTCTAAATGTCTATCTTTATGCTAGTGTCAAAATCCTTGAATTCTATAGCTTTTTAATATTTTTGAAATGAGAAGGTACATGCCCTCCAGTTTTGTCTTTCTTCTCAAGATTGCTTTCAATAATGGGAGTCCTTTCAGATGCAGTACACATTTTAGAATTTTTTTTCAATTTCTGAAAAAAAATGCCTTGGCATTCTGATAGAGACTGTAATAAATCTGCGAATTGATTTAGTTAGTATGTACATTTTAACAATTTTAAGTTTTCAAATGAGCACAGAATATTCCATTTATTTGTACCTATAATTTCTTTCAGTATTTTGTAGTTCTCAGTGTGTAACTTTCTCTATTGGGTAAGTTATTTATGAGCATTTTACTTATTTTGATGCCATTATAGATAGATTTATTTTTAATTTCCTTCCTGGTTTGTTCATTGTTAGTGCATAGATAGAACTGATTTCTGAGGGTTGGTTTATTTCTATTTGAAACTTATTTAAATTTACTAGTACCAATTATTTCTTTCCGTGGAATCTTTCCACTTGTCTACATGTAAGATGGTGTCATCTGCAAACAGAGATCACTTATTTT
The DNA here is from genome assembly GCA_004024945.1 of Uropsilus gracilis. Taxonomy (NCBI): domain Eukaryota; kingdom Metazoa; phylum Chordata; class Mammalia; order Eulipotyphla; family Talpidae; genus Uropsilus; species Uropsilus gracilis. The sequence continues at coordinate 46,127 of PVHY01009125.1, read as the reverse complement.
ACTTCTTCCTTTCTAATGCAAGTATTTTCTTTCCACCTTATGGCTCTGGCTAGGACTTTCAGTACCATGTTAAATAGAAGTGGTAAGAGTGGTCATCTAACCTTATCCCTGATCTTAGAGGAAAGCTTTCCACTTTTTACCATGGAGGATGATTGTTAGCTGTAGCCTTTTCATTTATGGTTTTCTTATGTTAAGGTAATTTTCTTCTATTCTTAGTCTGTTTACTGTTTTTACCATGAAAGAAATCATATTAAATTCCTTTTCTGTATCAGGACAATCATATGATTGATGTCCTTTGTTCCATTGATATGGTATATTGTATTTACTAGTTTTTGTGCTCTGAGCCTTTTTTACATCTGAGGGATGAATTCTCACCGCTGTGAATTACATTCTTGAACAGTTTATAACATAGTCCCCACTTGTACCACAAAATGTGTGGAGGAACATCAATTTCCTTAGGTGCATTAAATATATCCATATTTTCATCACGCCAACCATTGCAGGTGGAGAATTGTGAATCTCCCATTAGAGAACTGAAACTTGGGGTTCTCACAGCAGTTGTTGCCGAGCTGATACTGATTCTATCCAGATGACCACCTGCACCTCCTGAACAGGAAAAGCCTAAGAATAAACTGGAGGGTGACTATGCACACTGATACTCCATATGAAAAGTCATGTCATTGTGGCTCATGCTCTAAGACTGCGAATTTCCTGGAGAAATGTGTACTCCTGGTATTTCCCAAAGTTGCAAAGTGCTAACATTTATTTAGAGACTTGTCATAAGTGTAGCCAAAAGAAACATGCCCAAGGTTGAATTTGAGATTACTCTAGACATCGAAGAGCCAAAGAGCCTCTTGTGTTGATTAACTCTTCTTGTGAAAAACTAATACTGTCCTCAAGTTTAAAGAAGTCAGAATACAAGAAGCAGTGGGTGCAAAAGCTATATTGACTCGCCACTTGTGAATCCAACTGAATTTGTGTGAACTGCTGCTGTTATCACCACAGGGGAGCTGCACTCAGGGGAGACATTTGCTTGGTGCAGTACTGATATAGACTGGCGTGTCCAAAGCAGTTTGTCTCCTTTGAAGAAGACAAAACTCTTAATCAGAGGCAAAATCAAAAATAGAAATGGTGGCTCTGAGATTGAGAGAATTCAGAGCATATGACAGAGGCAGAGAGCAGAAGTTGGTTATTCCTCAGAATCTCCACAAAAACGACATACAGTTGTACACACACATATCAGTTCAGAGAAGCTGATTCATGCCATGCAGTCTCATTCTCCTGATTCGCATTTCTCTTATTTCTGCTTCTACATAGCAAAAGTCAAGAGTCAGGGAAATGAACAACAACAAAAAAGGCAAAATAATTTAACTATCAGGCCTGAAATTCATCAAAGAATTAAAAAAAACACATATTTACCAACAAAATGAAAGAAATCAACATACCATCAAAATATTAATTAATAAATACATAATTACAGCATGTCTCATACTATTTGCATTCTGATGCATACAATATGTGCATCTGTGGCCTCCCCAATGTCTACTATAGTGAGGAGGTATTTAGAAATATCCCATACCTACATGGCTGCTTCAATTTTTCAATCATCATCTTAGACAATTAAGGAAATACAGAAAAGATAGAGCTAAGTAGAGAATAAATGGAATACTAAGGAGAGGTCTGGGCATAAGGAATCGTTAAAATAAAAGAAACTTGACTAATGAAGTCATTAGCAAATACTTATTGAGTACCTAGTATATTTTGTGAATGTCTAAATCCTTTTACCAGTATAATAGTGTCTCTATTTCTGTGCCTTAGTTTCCTCAACTATAACTTGGGAATAACACTGGTACCTTCAAGTGCACATTGAAAATATTTAGAATCGTGACTGACGGGTGGTGATGGAGCACTCAATATTAAGTAAGAAAGTGAATCACAAGCACATAGAAACTGAACAACAATAAAGACATCAATACAAGAGATGTCACAAGGCAGTATGTCAGTAATTGCCAAACAGTGCTTCTCACCCCTGAATGTCAAAAGCGAGGGCACAGAACTAAGAGAGAGCCAGAAGAGTTTGGTTTCTCTCACTACAAACACCTGCCTTTTGCACGTGTCTTAGAAACTGCAAACTGGGTCCCTCTAGAGACACCATGGATCATGATGGGCTTTTGGAAAAGGACCCAGAGCTGCCCCTTAGCACGGAGGTGGTGCTGTGGCATGCTGGAGAGCATAGTGGTGATGCCAAGTAGTCCAAGTTTAAATACCAACACCGGTGCTTCTACTTGTAGGCTCCTGGGAGTGTTATTTAACTCTACTTCTCCAAACATGCAAATCAGATTCCCTTTACATAAATGAAGAATGATAATAGTATCATTTCTTACTTGACATGAGGATTAAATAAGAGTTCACAGAAGGCTTGCAATAGACTACCTGGTATACAAATTAAATTGCTCATCTAAATTGATGCTAAACCATCTGCTTCTTTAAAGTCTCTAAGGAAAGAAGTCCCACAACCTGTTCCAGTGTTCAAAACCTTTTCTTGTTAGCAAATCCTCCCCTTTTTAAGTGTATATCATATGAGCAGATATACTGCAATCATTCCAATCTGGGTATGTTCATCTCCGGTTCTAGCAGTTAAAGAAAAACATTGGAGCCATTAGTGGCTACACATGCACACCAAGTATGGGACCTGGCAAGCAAGGAGACAGGCCAGGCAGCAGAGTGGGAGGCAGGTGAGACCCCCCCACCCCACTCCCTCTGGAATCTTCATTCTCTTTCTCTGGGCTCTCTCTTGCATCATTCTGTTCTCTTCTTATTTTCTCTCTCCCTGGCTTTCTCCCCTCTGTGCTCTCCAACCCATGCTCTCTCCTCTCCATGCTCTCTCTCCCTTCCTCAGGGTGATGCTGCCCTTTCAGCCCCTCCTGTTAGGCCCAGGTGATCCTACTCACACATAAGCAAGCTAGGCATGTACGATCATGGGACAGGACAAAACCACAGGTGCCAACACAGAGGTTGTGATGAGAAAAGCCTGACCAACTCATTTACCCTACATGGGACCATCAGAAATTTTTATAAATGAACTCATTTCACAGATGAAGGAATTGAAGTCTAGAAATCACTCAGAGCTGTCAGCGACAGAGCAGGGACTAAATTCCAGTTCTCTTGAAACTTAGATCCATGCTCTCTTCTCATAAAATTTGCACCTATCACTTCCCTCTGCAGAAGGCCCTCTGCTCCTATGCTCATTGCAATAGAACCTTTGGTCCCCACAACTCCATACCCTCAGGGAGAGCACTTCAAGCCCTCTGGAAGCTAGCCTTCACCTACCTAGTGAAGCACCCAACACGCAACATCCCTTTTCCCCATGTGGCTCCTGACAAATTGTCAAATAAAACAGTACAAACAACACTTTGATTTCTGTATAAGGTAAACTAGACAATAAAGGTCAGTAGGAGACCCAGTAAGGGAGCTTCCAACTGCCCCTTGACTAGGTTGTGGGGAAAGAAAACATGGAATTCTTCCAAACATAACTATTGGAGAAAACTGGTACTTAATACTAATTCCAATGATTGCTAATGACCACAGTGACTTCAGTTACTTTTGTGAGGCCTAAACAATTCCCTCTATCTTAACAATCCTCTTTGGTTATTTTTTGTTTTGTTTTTTACCTTCTTTTTTTAATCTTCTTGCTTCCTTCCCTCCCCCCCACTTCTGTCAGATGACTTCCAAAGGAAAGGGCACCAAACATTTTTATTGAACAATGAGTAGTTCATATGCATTATTTAGTTTAATCCTCATTTACAATAATGCTGTCATCATTATCCTACCTAATAAAAGTTGAATCTTGCAGAGGTTAGGCAATCATAAGCTAGTAAGTGCTAAAGCTAAGATTTCAAAAGTTCAGGATCAAGAATGCATGAGCCTTTCAGCAGACAACTTTACACACTGTTTTGAAAAAAACTGAATAGCGTTTGGCACATCATGCTCTTACGCCAGATGGCTCCATAGGGAGGTTTAAAAAACAATAGCAATGGCCTGTGATCACCCTTTTCCTTTCAAGCCCATCCTTCTCTTAGACAGGGAGAATCCATGTGAGTAGAGGAGCCTGCTTCTGCTCTCCTGCAAACATTACCTACCGTTAAATGGCAATAGGTGGGAAGTAGTAGACGAGGTGGAGGTGAAGCCACATGATGCCAAGAAGTATCTGAGGTCCATGAGGATAGGCTTCATCTGATTGAACAAGATCATCACCAAAGGCGATGCTCCTCCTGGTTCTACACACTCCCTTCCACCAGTCTTTGATGATTTCTTTTCTCTTTGAGGTTTTCTTTTACCCAGAATTTAAACTGATTTTCCTTGGATCAAGAGGCATTGTTTAAGATAGGCCTGCAGCCCCGTCCATTAATTGACTCAAAGAAATTTCCCCAGGTGCCTTCCTTTTATTCCTGTGCAGACATTTCTGTAAAGGAACACATACTATTAGAATGCTATTTCCTCAGGCTTCTCTCTTCCTAAGACAGACTTTCAGAGCACACACTGGAACATTCTGTGTTCAGTCTGGGCATCTTGCAGAGAGTTCAGGGAACAACGTTCCTGATAAGGAACAGGTTTATGAAAACAGTTCAAGGACGATAGTGGGAAAGTCAAGTACAGAGCACAGTTCCCAATTGTGGCCCTGATTGTTATGAAAACATAGTGTAGTATAACCATCCGCATTGCCAGTTGTAAGGGAAGCAGCCTGTTCATGATGCCAGTGTAGTGCAAGCATCATATCAGGCTCACCAATCTGCATAGGTTCTTTATTGATTCTAGCAGTTAAACAGACACATCAGGCAGGACAGGGCCAGGACTAGGGGTGCTGAGAGGCAGGCGAACCCTCCCCCCGCCCAGGAATCATCACACTTTCTCTGGGCTCTCTTTCTGACATTCTTTTGTGTTTGTGCTCCCTCATCCTGTGCCCATGATCCCTCTGCAACCCTTTATCCCTTCTTTCTAGGCCCAGGTGTATACACTTATGTGGGGGCATGCATGCAGTTGAGAGATGAGCTTTAGATAAGCTTTAGAGAGATGAGCTTTATCTGTTAAGTCCCCTCTGGCACACTAGAAGGTGGGCAACCGCACATCTCTCACCTGTAACCCAGTTTCCTAATCTCTTTGGAATGTCCCAAGATACATATGACCTATTAGCAATGATTGTTACACCCACAGGAATATTTTCCTGTTATCACCCGTACCCCTGCTGTATGTCACGTACACTTGGGAATCAGGTTACTACTTCCAAATTAGCTAATTGTGATCATTTCTCTGCCAGGGTATATAAGGGGCTTGATAACTTCATTAAAGTTGAACCTGGACATGCTTCCCAGGGCTACCTTCTCTGGGCTAGCCTCACAGATCACTATCCATCTCTTCCATCTCATTTCTTCTTCTTTCCCACATGTGACTTCTAACATACTTAGACATGCACACACCCACTGGACTGCATGATAATGGAAAAGATGCAATACCCCCACGTGCTGGTTACAGAGGCTACTGGAGGACAAAGCCTGATTAACTCACTTATCCTACACGTAGCCATGACAACTAAAATGTAGCAAGAGAGCATTGACAGGAAAGCTGAGCCCTATTACATTACATAGACATTTCTGTGCAGATGGTTAGTAAAAGTAAATTAATCTGAGGTGAGGATCCAAATCCTGTAACAGGAAGAGATGCACTGGATTTCAGTTCAGGGTAATAAAGTTCAGTTCAGGGTAATAAATACATAAATAAAATTAAATAAGACAGCGTTGGGCAATACTACATTGGACATGATTAAAGAGAAAATTTGTGAATTAGAAAATGGTTCTGAAGATGATTCACCAAGAACACAACTCAGAAAGATAAACGACCGAAGAGACAGAGGCTCCATTGAGAGGTTACAGCACATTTCTAATCATTTTAGAAAGACAGTGGTTGTGAGAGAAGCAATCCTTGAAAACAGTGGTTGTGAGAGAAGCAATCCTTGAAGAAAACAATGATTGAGTCTTGAGACTTTTAAGAACTGAAGAAGGCCGTGACTCCTCAGGCAGAAAACACAGAAATGACAGATACTTCATGGGAATATTTAGAATACCAAAAATGAAGATAAAACTTAAACTATGTTGGATAAGGGGAGTAGGATAGGAACCCATTTTCAGTATCTGAAAAGATGTGTTTTGAAAGAAGAGATAGCTGGAGAGCCTCTGAGATCTTCAGCTGGAGACCTAAGACCTAGGAGTAGAAATCATAAGGAAACAGTTTTTAGGAGATTTGAAGGAATACATTTCTTATAACAAGGGCTTTCCAAAAGGTGTAGTCTGCCTTATAATAAGAAAGTGAGTTCTCTGTCACTAGATGCTTCCCTTCCTACAAAGACCCCTCTGTTCTAAAGGACACTGTCAGGAAGCTAAGCAGACTTGGGAGGACTGGATGACAGGCTGGGTGGTAGAATAAGAACTCTTTGAGCTGCTTGAATCCTAGGGTCTAAAGGATGAAGGAAAATTAACATAAAGAAGCAGTGTCCAAAGGGGACATATTATTTTACCTATGTAACAATTTATGTGGGTCTGTCTTCTTACATGGCATTTCAAAAATGAATAGTATTCTTCAAATTCTGCTCCAAACTGTACCAGGGTAAGCCCCAGGGTGTTCCAGCTTCTTTGCCCCGCCAAAGAAAGAGGAGAACTGAGCAGGGAGGAGAAGCTAGAAAATACAGGTGGAAGGAAGGAAGGAAGAAAGGAGCTTAAAGGAGGAGATGTGGAGGAGACACATGAAACAAAGAGACATATAAGAAGGAGCCATGCTTGCTTATTGGCCTTGGACTTGTATCGTGGACTTGGGAACTTGGAAGGACATACTTGAATGAGACAGAGATGTGGAAGAGAGACCTGTGGGGAGGTTGACAATGGCAGCCTCTACCTTTACCTTATTTTTATTTTTTTACAGACCTTTCTGGCCCCTTCTGCCCTATTAGTATGGTTCCCTAACAGAGGGTACCTTAGACTTGGGGCAAAATTTTGGGCTTCTGTGGTCCAGTTTTGGGTGAACCCTGTTTGGCTGGATTTTACACAGTGAGGATGGGTAATTTGGGGTGTTTCACTGAAAGCTTTTAACTATATTCTTTCTCACCTCTTTCTTGCACACTAATTGTATTAAAGTTATTTTCTACTTCAAGTCTTACACACCATAGTATATTTTGCCTTGATGCTGCATATGGCAGAACCTATTTAGAGTAGGCAGATTTGGGGGTATCTTCACCCCAACTTGTAACACAACCTCCCTTGGAGCCAGATAGTATTCTCTTTCATGCCACCTGAATGATTTAGCAGAACTATCCACCATCTTGAAACTGCCCACCCTCATCAACTTTCCCAGAAAAGAGGAGACAACCATGCTGAAATTTATCAGCAATTCCCTTGTGTGAAGATGTCATTGAAGTTGTCTATTTCTGAGAACTTTTCCCTTGATTTCTTGATACATAACATAGATGATGACTACTCCATAATCACAATAACTTTGATGAATAGACCCTTATACTTTGAAACTCTGTCATGTACATTATCCCAATTCAACTTAAACAAAAAAGGTGACATTAAAGGCATAAAGGCTCAAGAGGGTTATATCATTAATATATTATTAATACAATTATTAATGTATCATTAATAAAAGTATTGATAAGTTATTAATAAAAATTAATACTCAATAACAAATCAAATGCTGAGCCTCCAAATTGAGAGATGGTTGTAATGTTCCAAGTTGCCTCCAGGAAGGTGGTTTAGTCTGCTGGGTCCCTTATCTGTCTGGTTCTCATGCCACCCTGAGCAGGCCCTGAATATCCCCAGGACTCATCAACTGACAGTCAAAAGTTACATCACCATAGAACTGTATGGTAATTGGAAAACAGCATCAGGACCTGGCAGATTCCAGGCAGGGCATACCATTCGGTGAGTTTTTTTTTTTTTTTTTTTTTTACATTGAATCATAATGACAGTCAGACCTGTTTGGGGCTAAATTCACGGTGAGTTTTTTTTTTTTTTTTTTTTTTACATTGAATCATAATGACAGTCAGACCTGTTTGAGGCTAAATTCACTACCAGCAGAACAGCCTGGGAAACTAGTCAGTGTTTTTCTCTTCCCATATCTCAGTCAGCTCTAGCCACCCTGCTCTTACTGTTCCATGTACATACTGTTGAGAGTTGAGCACCGGGTATAAGGAACGATGATGAGAGAGATTGCTTAACTATGGGAGCTAAGGATTGTTTGGAAGTAATGTACTAGGAGATAATTTATTAAACAAAGAAAGGGGTGTTTATAAAGAAGAGAACACAATTTACAATGAATTTGAAAGGAAGGTAAATGGTGAGGGTGTAGTAAAATTGGTTTACATATTGGTTTTTTTGAGGTAATTGGGGCTAGTGTACATCCCACTTGATGGAGGCAAAGAGTAGAAGATTCAGGATGCTGGTATTACAAGATTAACACAGTTGTTACAACAGTTACAGAAATGAAAAATCCTTAGGAGCCAACTGCTGTAGCAAGAATCAGATGCTATAGAAAGTACCCAGAAGTGCAGACCAGAGATGGAAGTAGTAGACCATTCTAGAGAATCATGTGTCCTTACAAACCAACCTAGTCACGCCCTGGAAGTAATCTGACAGCAGATAACAATTCTAAAGGGGAATGAACCCTTCCTCAAAAGATGAACACTGGATCCATACAATTTCTGCCCTAGGAAAAGGGAGCTCTCTTGCCCATCTGGGATTATGCAGGTGCCTTCTTTTTTCACTTTCCTTTTTCCTAATAAATATGTCCTTTCAAAATGTAACCTTCTCCTGCTTGTGTCTGCGCAAAGATTGTCTCCTGAACAAGCTTACTTTGTGCCACTAAAAGGGGAATCCTCATGAAACTTCTCAGAGGGAAACTAAAAGTCCCGCTCACCCAACCCCACACCTCATCAAAATGATATCCCACCCATCAGCTGTGGAAATCGAGACCCTACTTTAAATCTAGGACTGCGCAGGGCAGTGTGGGCAGAACAAGTTGCAGATATGATCCCAAGGAATTCATGTTGGGGCCACTGGTGGCAGGGGAGAGCACAGGAAGGGCACAGGAGAATGGTCAAGTGCTGAACCTTAGTTCACAGTAAGTGTTCCAAGGAGGACAAAAGCTGGGCACCTTGGGTTCTCAGAGGAGGTTCCTGGAGGGTAGGTGGTCCTGCAGTGGGCCTTGAATGATGGGCAGAGCCCAGGATTCAGGCAGGCAGAGGTTTAGAAACCCTTTTCTAAACTAGACCAGTGGTGCTGGTGCTGCAGAAACAGAACAAACAAAAAGCTCAGTGCTAGCAAATCTAAAAATATCCCATCCTCTCTCTATTTTTTCCCTTCTCTCTTGGTCTCTTAGTTTTCTTTTCACACTCCTTCCTAGATTCTTCCTCCTCTGATGATCCTTTCTGGCAACTCTTGGACTCATTTGCTCCTCCTCCCTCCCCACCCGTACCCCAGGGAATCTCTGACCAGCTGGGCAGGCCAAAACCTTGCTGGACTCCCTGCTGTTCAGGTACAGGTTGGCAGCAGCTCCAAAGGACTCCCACCCCCCTTGCCTCAGTTCTTTCAAATGCCAATTAACAGGTGTCAGCAATGCTGGCCCCGACTAAGAGACCCATGTCTGCATAACAACCCAACTATTTTGGCTGTCCATCGGTGAGCATAAATATCGTGGTGTTTGAGCCCTTGGGGCCTGTGGAGTTTACAAGTATGCTGTCAAGATCTCTTCATTGGGCTAGTGCTTGAAGTGCTGCCAGAAAGTCAGGGGACTCCTGTGCTTTTATGTGTTCCCAAGCGCAGGCCGCCCTGGCTCCGGGAGCAGCCCTCTGGGGACCAAGTGTCGGTGTGAATCTCAAACAGCAAGCTGACATTCCGGTTGGGAGTGTGACAGTGCATGCCTGGGTGATGATGCCAGGGTGGCAGGTGACAGGGGTCCACCGCGGAGGGGGAGAGTAACTGCAGCGGCTTCCAGTTACATGTCCTCAGAGCTCTGAAGGATGGAATCAGGGTCGGGGGGACGGTTATAAAGGGAGATTACAAAATCCCATGAACTGATCAAACGGAGGCCACTGAGATCTGGCACGCGGAACACAGACGACCCTGATGTTGCGCTAGATGGCATGCACCTGGAGTTCATGCTCCTCCAAGATTAATGACACTGCACACCAGAGAGACAGACAACCGTGTAAATGCACTCATGCAGCACCCACACTCGCATGCACATATGCATAGTCTCACAGACACAGAGAAAGAAGAGGTGTCCATTTGATACACTCTAGAAGCGTCCCAGATAAACTCCTTCAGGGTGCTATGCCCTCCGTCCAGGTCTCATGCCAGCCACTGAGGTTCTAACCCAGGGTAAACATCTGAAAACAGAGTAGCTGCCAGGGAGGAGAAAAAGGAGTCGAGGGTGGAAAGGGATGGGGTGGAGCATGGCGACAGGAAGAGCTCAAAAGATTCTCAAGTTGGGTGACTACCAAGATTGGCTAGTCCCCAGTACTGTGCACC